>CAWUHX010000386.1:99880-233881 GCA_963922205.1 Romanomermis culicivorax | reverse complement strand
TTGTCCACTCATTGGAGTGTCGGTTCTCGAGACTGTTTCTTGTGCGTTTTGGCGTATAATGTGAACGTTAATCGCTGTTTTGGTGGATAGCCAACTATCCCCTTTTGGTCTTTAACGTGTAACGTGAACGTTACCGTATCGTTTTGTGGATAGCGAACTATCCCAATTTTGCATTGGTTTTCTTTGTGGGTACTATAGTGCCCCTTTCTTATTTTTCAGGGCTGCCTGCCCTTTTGCAGTATTCCTTCCCTTCCACGGGCAGGGACGTTGCCCTCACTTTATCTTATTCGCCAGCGTCGCCGCCCAAACCCGAACCCTCGAATCTTTTGACGCAAGCCTGACCACATCCGATTGGTTGTAACGTAAGTTGTAACATTTATCTATTGTTGTTATTTGTAAATTAGTAAAGTTAGAAAAACCCCAACCCATTTGTCAGCACTTTGGGGACTAATAATTCTCCCAACACCCCCACTCCTGACAGCATCAATCATTTAAGATTGAATGAAGTATTAGAGTATTCGGTTCTAGTCAGTTTTTTTATAAAATTCTTGTAAATCGGAAATGTCAAAATTTATCACTGTCAAAAATAGACAGGAGTAAAGAAAGTTAATTTAAAAATGTCAATTTTTTATCAGCTAATTTGAGCAGTAGAAAAAAAAATTTGGTCAATTTTTTAGGGTAGCCCTGATGGTCACCGATTTTTGAGAATCTGTGGAATCGGCGACAGACAGACTCATTATTAATTTGTTATAATTAGGGTTATTCTGTAAGGACTAGCTAACATATTCTCGAAGTATTTGTTGTAAATGATAACAGAAATGTTCTAAGAGAGAATTCAAACTCGTTGCAATGCACACCGAATGTTTTTAATTGTTGAATTATTTTTGCATAGTCCAAGTTACATAATAATATAACAAGAAAGCGCGTAAGAAATCGGCGACTGTTCCGAGAAAATGAACAGCTTCTGATTCTCCGATTTCTAGATTTCTGAGCGATCATCAACGATGAAAAATTCTTGGGATTTTTTCACTTTTGGAAGTTGAATGATCACTCGAATTTTTAGCATTATAGCGTGTGAAAAGTAAAAACGAGCTATCCAGTGAAAACAAATGCGCCGGCAATCCAGTTATGAAAATGCATTCTGTGTTCGCTCTTCACATAATCCGTTTATTTTACAATTGAAAATTCTGAACGCTAACTATAGTCTGTTTTTTATAAAATGCCTCCGAATTAGAAAAGTGACACAAATCAGTACCGTCGTCAAAATCGTTTAGATAAAGCTCTTACTGTAAAATTTTTTGCTCGAAAAATCCCTAAGGGCTAGGTCGTTATGCTCACAAATTTCCAGTCCAATACGATATCTTGTTTATCAGCAAACCATGAAAATCTGAAATACTACTTGCTTTCCACTTTCATTATTTAGAAGCATTTCAAGAAAAACAGACTATATATTCCATAATTAAAAATTTTATTAGCGAATGCGTACGAAAAAAACCGGTTTAATTGATCATAACCCAAACATTTTAAAAAAATCACAAATCTATCATAAAATGGCGAATGTCGTGAGAAAGTAAGTTCAAAAATCAGCATTTTCAAGATGATAATACAAAAACCGTCGTTTTTTAGATCGATCGTCATTGTCTCGCGTTGAAGAAACGTAAAGCTAAAGCTGCTCCCAATGCTGTGACCCCGACGACAGCGGCCCAACCGAATCGACTCTGAAAAAATTTGTATCAAAAATATTCGAATGAGCCCACTACAGTCAGTTGCACTTTTTCTCTCTTCGGAAAACGAAAGTCATTCATGATATTTCAAAAGCAAAAGTTGTGAAGTCTACAAAAAACACCAGAGGCCGGTTTCTCAAAAAGCGTTTAAAGTTACACATGTATAACTTTAGAAGTGTCCAAGTTGAATGAGCTTCAGACGCATCTAAACTTGGACGGAACTTGTAGTCGCTTGAAGTTAGATGGGTGAAATAGACGATATGTGTTTCTCGCCAATAAATTAGACGCGTGGAAGTTTCAGTAAACATTGATGTTTATGTATATGCATTTGTGTGCTTTCCCAATGGGAAGTAGGGACCTCCACCGGGCGCCCGACCCGGCCTGAGAGTGAGCAGGGCTTCCAGCCGTGGAAAGATATTATCGGGCCGAGCCGGGCCAGAGTGTTCAGGCCCATAAAAGCCCGAAAATTTAAGCAACTATTTACGTTTACAAGTGAACTTCCGACAAACGTCCATTTACTGCATGTTTCCTAATTAGAAATTTGCCAGGATTTCACTGCTATTATATTTAGTGTGTATTTAATAATATAAATGTTATCGTCAGCATAATTACTATTTGTTTCAGATGCAGTTTTAGCTATTAGCAATACTGTTCAGCATTCTGACGAATTTGAAGACTCCTGTTACCAGCATGCATCTCTTCTCTGGTCAAATTTCATTGATTAGTTCAAAAGAAATGGAGATAAGGCGTCTTATGCACTGTTTTTTCGCATGGCTCGTTTCGCCATTTGGCGAAAGAAGTCAAAATTATCTTTTTCTTCATTTTCATTTTAGTTTTTCAGCCATTTTCTTCAAGTTACATTTTTCACTCAAAAAAGTCTACAGATGCGTTATTCATGCTTCTTTAGCTTCGAAAAATTTAATATATACAGAGGGAACCAAAAATTAAGAAAAATTAACTTTTTTGAGTTCAGATAATGGTAACAATGAATTAAATGATTTCTTAATTTTCAAATGATGATTTTCAAATTACCTAAAGCTTAAATAATCAAATTCCGAAAAAAATTGGCTGCAAAGTGTAAACCCCTGAAGTGGATTTGAATATAATTCTAGCGCAAAGTGCCAGAAAAAAACTTTTGGATTTTGATATTCAACAACGCTGGCACAAGAATTTTTTCAGCATTTATTTTATGGATAAAAAGTCTAAATTTTCAACCATTCAATCGTTTTCCAGTCGGGCAGAATGCCAAAATCATATTGAAAACATGTAGCAAAAATTCGAAAATCTGGCAAAGACTAATTTAAAGACAAAAAACAGCGATATAATGACAAGAGACAAGTTTTATTCATTTTCCAAGTGCAAATGCTTCGTTCCTAAACTTCAAACATTTCAAAAGACTACAGTACTGCAAGTGAATACAATCAGTTCTAGAAAAATTGATAGTTTGATATATTTTTATTTAGTAACTTAAATTTTAATTGGTTTCGGTTAATTTTTTTGCGTTATCATAATTTTTCATCATTGTGACACACTTTTAAAAAAACGAGCTTTCATGGACCAAGCTCGAACCGAGAAGGCAACCTGGGCGGGCCGGGCCGTTTCCTTGTTGCCCATGCAGGTCCCTACTACGCATCCAGTAACATATCCTCCGCATTATCTGGAAATTCAGCATATTTGTCTACGATATTTGTTGGTAAACAATCCGTCATTTTTGTCACAATTTCGAAACTGCAGCTTTTGGATAAAATCAAAATATAGGCCGCCCGTTCGGTAAAAATTCGAAGTTACAGCCAAATTCGTATCAATCTCGCATCGGACTCCCTATTATCTCAACTGTGGTACTAATGCTCGAATCCTTGCAATGCAACTTTTGAAAATTCAAAACTTTCCTAGAATTCATTATCGGTCAATGAAAAAATGATCAATTGAGAAAAGTTCGCTTTAAAGCCTAATTCCAAATTGATTTACAAATGCTAGAGCCATGTATTTCCATCACCAAGTACAACAATAATAAAAAAACGTGTAAGCATAATTTGAAAAATTTTCACGTTACTTAACCCAGGGTCCCACCCTGTCTAAATTTTTCGTCAAACTTTAAACGTGTTAAGCTTGAACGTCTTTTGACAAACATTGAATAAACATATGACGTCATTTTAGACGTCCAGATGTCCTTTGTACATGCTCATCACAATGCCGAGCATTAAGAAAAGTTTTAATTTTTTTGTATGGTATTTTTATTTTTTATTCGAGATTTTCTGACCCAAGTCTTATAGATTGCCAGATTTCTGAATTTTGGTTGCTCGATTGTTATCAATTTGAAATTTATGTAATTTCGGTCCTTATTCATCAGAAGAGGTCGACGCTGTATTTTCGCTTATATTCCGGATTATATCGAACTGACAATGCTTCCAATTTAATATTGAAATGATTTTTCATATTTCTATTCATTAAATAAAGAATCTTTCTTTCCTTTAAATATAACATTTTTCACCCAAAGATTTGGTAGACATTGGCTACGAAAGTTGAACTAATTGCAAAATTAGATATAATTTTAAACCTTATCACTCTGATTAGAAACATTTAGCCAGCCACTAAAATAGTATATCTGTTTCATTGGTTGATTAAATGTTATCAATCTCACGAAAATAATATACTTCTGAAATGCAACTTTTAAGGAAGAAAAAACCATAGAATTACCAAGCAAAAAGTGTTGAAAATGTCGACTGAACATTCATCAGAAATAGAAAAACCGTCAATTCGTCAAGTATCAGTAATAATTCTTTGAATTTACATAAACAAAAGAAATGCAAGAAATCGAAGTAAAACTGAAAAATACCATTAAAAATATCAGTTTCATTTCACGATTATCAGTCCTGCGACTTCGGTTTTGGAAAAAGTGATGACAATTGTGACAGATTTCCGTATGAGCTTCCAATGTATAGTTTTGACATCATTAAACTAGAAATTTTCCTATTCAATCAAGATTTCGTCATCAAAAATTAAAAAAAAATCCTTACCGTCCAAGTATCGTTTTTGACGCCCAACATTTTTTCATACAACTTTTTCTTTCGTTCATTTTCACTCTTCACCGCTCTTTTACATCGCATAATTTCTTGGTCAACCTCCTAAATAAAAACCTTAATTAAAATTTCCAATAGTCGAAAAAATTCAACTCCACCTCCGATGTATGCCCCAAAGAAATCAGCTTATTGTAGCAAGATAGAGCTTCTTCGAACTCGTGTTTGGCGAAATGAGCTTTAGCTTTACGGAAGAGCGATTTCAAATTTCTGGGCGCGATTTTTAAAGCTTTTTCCGATACAGCGATTGTACCATCGTAATTTTCCAGCTAAAATCATAGAATCGTTTTTTGGACTAAAATCTGAAAAATTTCGAGGTTTTTTGAACATTTTTGAGAAATTCACTTTTAGATAGGCGGCGGAAATGTTATTGTACAATGCGATTCGGATGTCATTGAACTTTTTACGTTCGTTTTCGTTCAAAATACTTTCGTCGAATTTAACTTCAGCCGCTTGCATGCCCCTGGGAAGTTCGAAAATTTCTTTTATTGAGCAATGTATAGAAGAATCGGAATTTTATATCAAACTTTTTATAAACGCCGACGGCACGATCAAATTCTTGGCGTTTGAAAAAGTAATTGCCTCTATTTTTTCTAGCATCGCTGAAACGGTATGGTGGAAATTTGAGCTAAAAACAAAAAATTTTCGATGCAAAATTACCAAAAAGCGATTCTGTCGTCGAAATTCAAATTATAAATATCGGGACCGGATTCTATGGATAATAGTTTTATAGTGTAAATTATCGTTGCGTTTTCGGGTACGTCCGGTATCCTGGAGAAGTAGAATTATGTGTCAAGAGAAGAAATAAAAGAAAATAAGCAGCAGTAGAATATAAGAAAATCAAAAAAAAAATAAATGGAGAAATGATGAAGACGTTGAAACAATTTTATATAAAAATTGTGGGAGTAAGAAAACCGAGAAAGTTAAGAATAGAAAAAACGGGAAAACTAAGACTGGCATAGCAATAATTAACAAGATCACCAGGGAGAGGAGGTAAACTGTAATCCTGATTCGTTAAAAACTTTTTTCGACTCTCATAACTAGGTTGACTTACGACACTGGTAACTTTATGATACTAGCGGGTAGCGACCCTGTAAATTCTTTTCAAGAACCTATTTTACCCATCCTTATGTCATTGCATCTACAACAAAAAGTGAGTTCAATTAATGGAAAACAAAGAATACAAAGTATACAAAACAGGCGCATATTTTTTGACCCCTATATAAACTATATGAGTTGAACCTCCAGTGAAAAACAAGCTCTGATTCTTTCTTACCGTCCCAAATCGCCGTATGCAAACCTGGATTTCACTTTGGCTTCGTCAACCTGATTAACGGTCATAAATTGAACGGCAAGCTCGTAAACTGAAAATCAAAGATGCATATGCTGATACATGGTTCGACATTTTGAAATTAATAACAGGTGTATTTTCCTACATAAAGTTAGATCTTTCTCGGCCTCAAATTTCAGTAAAAATTCATATCCGATAAGATCGAGGCAACAATATATACGGTCCAGAGGTCCCCAAGGTCAGATTTTTCAGGTAGGGGTAAAATTGGAAATTGTCGGGGGTAGTGTAGCCAAATGTTCACTAAACACGTTATTTTGTCTCAAAATTAGGCAACCAGTGATCAATTTTGAGGACTTTAGGCAGGAGTAATACCCCCTCATACCCCTCCCCCATGGGGTAGTCTGATACGGTCATGAAATCTTATTCAACTTAAAATGGATATAGATCCATTTTCAGTTGAATAAGATTTCATGGCCATAACACCACACGAATGATGTGGAGATACAGTCGGAAACAACTTGAGCGGCAACCAGAATACTTTGAAATTTTTTTCGATAATCTGCTTGAATGGTCAAAATTAATCAAGCAACACTCAGATGTCGGCACAGTTCTATCAAAATCAAAAGTGGATAAGCATGACGTTTTTTCAGCGAATTTGGCCTCCCAGTTGTCATGACCGAATACAGCATTTTTCAACACTGCGGAAATTGTGCGATAAAATGGGCTAGTATTATTAACAATAACTGCTAGGAAAACAAATCTCGGGAAGTTATGCAATGTTTTATTTTTTGGAACTTCCAATACCCTCAGAACCATATGACCGCGTGCATCTACACTTCAAAGCTTAGTTGATTTTGAAAACTTGCCATGAATTCTGAGACAGTTTGAATATTTGAAAACTTTCGATTTCCTATAGCTTTCGGAATTTGACAGTATATTTCTGAGTCACGGAATTACTTTAAAATTGTTAAAAAATTTTCATATTATTGTGCCAGACTCTCGATATTCCACAATATTCTCCTTTTTCAGTTAGTAAAAAATGTTAAAGTTGACTGGATGCCAAGAGGCCGTCAAAATTTCATCTTCATGGTCTTGTTAGGGTGGTTGAATAACTCAAAGTGTGAATTAGTAGAAATACCTTGCAAAACGTCTGATAATCCAACAACGAAGTCTAAACATTCGTATTCGTCGATCTTAGATTGTGGCGAAGAGCTAGTAGTCGTATTATTCTCTTTACTTTCTACCACGCCCCAGCTTTTAATTTTGACGCGATCGCCGATTTTAGGCGTGCCGATGATACTATTACCGCCCAACGCAGCTGGTAGAGAATTTACGTAATTCGAATTCAGTGAATTTTCCGTCATATTCCGACTCGTAAGCGGCGTATTAATTTCCGATACCGAATCGATATTTTCCGCTTCAGTCGTGGAACTTGCGCTCGAAATTACGTTACTTGTCACTTCGAATGTGCCCAAATCGTCGCCTTTTTGTACAACCTGTGGAAAAAATCATATTGAAACGTTAATAATGCGATGAATTTCTACCTTAGATTAAAAGTGAATTCTGAACTGGGACTGTTTTGCATATTTCATTGAAGATTCAATTTTTTTTGTATTGGCTACAGTAAACTTTAAATTATATCAAATTTATGAAAGGAAAATACGATTTTATTGCAAAATTTTACAAAAATATTCTTTTCTTGGTCTATCGTATTCAAAATCGTGAAAAACCCAGAATTTTTCGGTACGGGTAATTTCTTGCGGTCTTTTACGGTATACTTTGATCGGATCTACCGACTCATTGTTTAATTCAAGAAAATATGATTTTTGTACGAAATTTCACATGAATATAGGTTTGAATCGAGTGTATAATGGGAAAAACAATTTTTTAATTCCACAAGTGATTCTTAACTGTTAAACTAATCAAGCATTGAAAATTAGCTTTCCACAGCGACGATTGAATGATACGACAGAAAAAGCACGTTTCCCTTTCTCTAGAATCCAACTAATTTATGTGAATCAAATTTTAGTAAACGCGTGATCTGACATCGATAAATTTCTCATACAAAGTTGTATGTGGACGACCCGCAACTCATGTTTTTAGATTCGATTTCTTGTTGAAAAACGTATCTAAACATAAAAATTGTGAAAAAACTCGAAATCTATTATTTTCAGGACTTCTGTAATTTAAGTTGTCTTGAAAACTAAATTCTAGTCATCAAGGGCTCATACGGACCAAACGTGTAACATAAAATAATTGATGATCGTTTTTGACGATTGAATTGATCAAATTACTTACTGCAAATCTGAAAAATTCAAATGAATTTCGCAGCGACTTGAGCGATTTTATACGCGTCATTGTTGCTGTTTTGCGAAAATCGGAGATGTACTCTGATTCAAAAAGTATACCTTTAAACATGCTTCTTCCACTGATACTAAAATTACAGTGAAGATCTTATTCAATCGATACCCAAAAAATAATTGGATAATCGCATTACGCAAAGTAGCAAATAATGTGGATAAAATTAAACATTCTAAAATAGGAAAAAAAAGAACTGACCCGCCTCAAAAATGACCCGTCATTGAAAACGTCGATCCAATTTCCCGTTATTTCTTCCGCGACGCGTTCCCATTCACTCAGGGCGCTGTTCGGCGTGTCCGATCTTTCCGCCATTTTGCGTGCCCTGGAAAAAGGACAAAATTCCACATGAGAAAATGATAACATTTCGAAAACTTTTCATTTTAATGACAATGAAAATCGAATAAAAACATGGAAATTTTTGACGCATATTCAAGCAATATTTTGGGTATTGATCACCCGATATTAGGAAAATTAAAAAAAATCTGACCTTGGGAAGCTAGAAGTGAAAATGTCCAGAGAATCAAAAAGTACCCCCTGTAATTTTAATTCAGACTCATAAGGTACTCAGAATATTGATGCATCAAAATTACTGCACATGTAGGAGGGTTACAAATTAAAAATATTAAACTATACCATTCTTAACTGTAAGACGAAACTAAAAAATTTCATGAAACATGCCCAGGTTTTCAAGTGTTGGACATCAAACAATATAATCAGAAGACAAGCCTCGACTATACGTAAAGAAAAATTAGCAGATCGATTAGAAATTTTAATCAAAAAATAATTTTTTCACATGAATTCACCGTAATCGCAGCATCACGATACACAAAATACGTACAAAAGCGAAAATCTTGGTAACAAAACATGACATGCAATAAATTATACACATAAAACGATATAAAATAAATTTTATTTATAAAATTTCAAGCATGCTCAAAAAGCACCTGGTTGATAGAATAAATGATCGGGTAAATTGTATTTGGTTAGTCATCTTCTTAGAATCAAGGATTCTGCACAAAAAAGTTCATAAACTTTTTTACCCCAACATATTCATCGAAAGTTATACTTACACGATTTATGCATAGAGAAAAGTGAATTTGCAGGCAGAAGAATACAAAAATACACACAAATGCTCGAAAAACGAGATATAAGTAAGGAGACAAAGTAATTTCAAAGGCAATAAAAACAAAGAGTAAAAGTCAAAAGGGCGGATGTCTAAACATATACGCGGAAATGTCTATAAATAATTCAATTACATGGTGGAAAATAATAAAATTTGGAAGTACTACAAGGAGGACAAAGTTAGTTATTAAAGTCATTTTTGGTAAAAATGTCAATTTTTGGGCACTCTGAAAATTAAGATGAGAATTTTTTGTGAATTTTGTTACTGCAATCACACATTTTAAACTATTTTTACGAATGGTAGGCAAAAAAGCCTAACTAAATTTTGAACAACATCATGGTCCTAACGATAAAAAATTTCATTGACACCCTAAACATACGAGCACAGATACATATATGATTAGAACTGCGCAAAAATTATAACGAATAAATTTCGCACAAAGCTAAAACAATCTTCTACAGATCGAAATGTAAAACTTTCGTTAGTTCTACTGCACAGGAAACGGATTTTGTTCTATTTCAAATTTTTTAAACCTCCGCTATAACGTCGACATACAAGGCAAAATTTAGAAACAAAACAACCTGACTGTACAAATTTGCATCACGTTAGAAAAAACGCTTTTTCGAGATACCCTGAGCCGAGAAATCCTTACAAAAATTGAGCGTCGCTGAATTTCTTGCTTGTTTTCTTCTTTTCCTCCTCTTCAGCGTCATAAATACGTCTTTTTAACTTTATAATCTTTCGGCAATGTACTGTAGTTATTGTAATTATTTTGATTCGTCGCCGGCGACGTAATGGTATCGTCGTAAATCGTACGATTGTTCTTGTCATCGTCTAAAATCGGCGTCATTATAACGTTATCGAAACAATGGGGAGAATTTTCTAAATTGCACGAATTCAATCGCAATAATTGCGAGTCGTTCATTATGGTTGATTTAAGGGTCGTCGTTTCAGTATTCATGGATGAAGATCGGCTAACGTCGCAAGGCCTATGCGGCGTTTCATACTCGTAGGCATTGATCGGAGCTGAGGAAATCTAGAGAAATTTGAAAAGGTCCGTCATACATACAATTCTATAAAATCCGAATACAATTTTATGGAATATCGATTGGTATTATATTAAACGATAGAGATCAGACTGCCCCATGGGGAGGGATATGAGGGGGGTATTAGACAGAGCACCCCATGGGGGGTGGGTATGGGGGGGGGTATTACCCCCGTCTTAGATTTGGAAATTCATTTACTACCCCCATAAAACAGCTCACTATAGCAAAAAATTTTGGTTGACTTCATCCTCTCCCCAGTAGGTTATACTAATTCGAGAAAAACTGCAGAATGTGTGATTCTGAGGAATTACTCACTGCTCTTTTTGACACATTTACTGAGCAAATGATAATGGGAAAGTATGCAACTTCTGTGCCATATAGCGATTTTTAGGAAAGGATATCAGCACATTAATACATACTACTTGTAGGAAATCATTATATATATAATTGGGAGATGAAATAATGACTTATGTTTATGTGATAAATGAAAAAATCGCCCCTTGGGAAGAAAAACATTATGTTCTTAAAATTCTTCCTCTTCATGCTCTCCTTTCCTTTTCCCCGCTTCTGCGTTGGATGTTCTGTGCGCATATGGTTACCCAAGCTGTGGCATACTTTCCTGCAATGAGTTGAGACATGTGAGGTCTGTTGATGTGGATCAGGAGTGGTACTTGGTTTCAAACTCGTAGTTCATAGTCTAATGGGTTTAATAATACTAAAGCCACATTCAGCATCAAGACTTTCAATTGGAAGCACTGTTCCAAGCCTAATCAGTGATGGGATAAGCCCATACTGCTGAAGATGCTGGTTGAAACAGTGTTTCCAAACGTATGTCGTGCCCGATTCTTGAAATGTGCAGGAATCAGTTGGCACAACAGTCTGCAAAGTCTGACTATTCTGCACGTATAAATAGTGCATTAAAGTTGCAGCTGGAAAATGGAGTTGAAGTAGTAAATGTTTTTTGAGTGTAAAAAGGATAAAGTAGGGGCATCATCCATTTTTGTTAGTTCTATGTGGTTAGAGTACTACAACCCCCTCCTTCGCAAAAAGTTGGGAGCAAAAAAAAAAGGTCACAGCATATTTCAAATAATCTACGATTTTACCCCTACCTAAATTTTTGACCTTGGGGACCTCTGGTATTAGAATACACGCACAGAATAGAAATTCTGCTGAGGGTCAGCCAGGACAAGGGGTGGAATACAAATTTTTTTTAATTCCTGATAATAAAAAGAAAGGTCTTCTAGCGTCCAAACAGCATATTCTTACAACTATATTAGTCAGATGTGAGAAATAATTTGCTTAGACGGCACTTTTTGAAGTTTTAATATTACTCTTTTGGAATCAAGTATGCTTTGTTTAGAAAATTGTTAAACTACAGCATCATTTCCATTTTTATGACGACTTCCTCTTCTCTCTTGCTCATTTTCCTTCGTCAACTTCTCAATCATAGCTGGTTGAGTCAAATCTGATGGGGGTCAGCAATAATCTGCTGGGGGTCAATAAAAATCTGCTGGGGGTCAAAACCCCCCGAACCCCACACGTTCATGTATGGGTATTAGTCCCACCAAAATTCCTAAAAATTAATCACTAATTGCCTAATTTTGAGACAAAATGAAGCGTTAAGTGGACATTTAGCTTACACTACCCCCGCAAATTTTAAACTTTACCACTACCTAAAAAATCTGACCTTAGGGACCTCTGATAGAGATCAAACCTAAACTGTTGATTGGAAACCATTAACGCCGTATTCACAAGACGCCAATTTTAATACGCGTTGTAGATTTATTGCAACAAGATATTATGCTCATCTCATTGAGCTAAGAGTTGCTCAAGTGGACTATTTTAGAACACAGTGCTTAAGACACATTGAGTTGGCGATATTTGCGCATACGAACCCCAGTTCTTGAAACAAAAATGACCGTCTTGATTCATTTTCATAAAAAATGTCGATTTTCAAAAGAAATATTAAATCTTTAGGTAACTGAAAAACTTACCAAAAAACCGTGTGCGCATTTATATCAAAAAAAAGGAAAAAAACAAAAATATTCAAAAAGTTACGTACGTGAGGTGACGACGGTAGATTCTTTTTTTGCTTCGATAAAATATTTCGATTTATGTCAGTAGCCATGGACGTTGTCGATCGATCGGAGCTGCTGGCACCAGACTTCGACCTTTTGACGCAGCCACCTCGACCGCAAATGAGTCGAAAAAATGCTAAAGTATACGGGAGATTATCATAGTTTAAGCTGTAAAAATTAGTGCATTTGACGTACACTTGTTAAGATAGGCTGACAGGCCATTTTGACTTTTGAATAAAATTGAGGAAAATATACAGTTGATGAAACAATTAAAATTTTGGAGTATTCCATCAATAATGATATGCAGTAATTCAGATTATACATTTCCGTGAACACTACTAGTGCGATGGATGACAGGTTTTAGATTCAACTTTAACCGATGAAGATTCAACTTTAACTGAAAATGGGAAATTGTGACCCGATCTACTCCGCGAAAAATCACCAGAAACGTTCAATCATCATTGAAAAAATTCAAATATGCATGACGTGAAAATTCGAAAACAACATTTCCTCAAAAGAAAACTCAACAATTCGTACAATTCGAATTTCAATATCAACCATCTGATTTTCCCTTATGGAATTCTATCGGCATCAAAAATGAGATAAAGAACGTCCGATATTTGAAAAATTCGATATATTCTTCAAATTTCACGGAGAATAATCAAGATCTACAACAACAGTGAAGAAAATCGCAGTTAATCATTGTTTGAATGAGCAGTACATGCACGTTATTTTACCAAAATTAGTGTCGCAGCGACTCAATCGAATGCCGGCGATTAATCCGACAATAACTGAGACTAAAGCGGCCGCCGATGCAGCGGCTACCAAATGTTCAACGCGCAATGAAACACGACTGCGTTGTAGCGACGGGGATGAAAAACTACTAGCTATGGATATGTCATTTTGATCTGAAGAACCGCTATCGTTGTCGTTGAATTCGCTCGGATTGAACGATGAAGATTTTCGGCAATTGCACGATGATTGATCAATACTTTTGAGATTGGAATCGGAAACTGTACAATGATCGGATAAATAAAGGTAAAATGCAAATTTTGATCTAATTTTCATATTTTGCGGAAACATTTCAATCGTTGATCACTTTTTGTTAAAACTATCAAAAAATGTTGAGCAATGACCTCCTTTGGAGAATTTAACAACTTACTTTCGACAATATCTGTGAAAATTTTCGAACCGACGACAGCCATTGACGGGGAATCATCAACTGAAATAATATTGTTAAGGTGTCACGACATTGTTTATTATATCACCATCTTTGCATAAATTATATGCAAATTACTTGGTTCATCTATAAAACAATGCGTTGATACGCCGCTGCTGACGTTTTGTACGAATTGTGATTTGGGCAGCCAATCTCTAAAAACCACGAATTAAAATGAATAAAATAAATTATAATGAAAATGTATAAATATCGTAAACCTAACAGATAACGAAAAATTGGGTAACACGAAAAAAGATAACAAATTGATGATAGAAAAGACATTAATTAGAGAGAAGTATTAAATGTAAACGTTATATAGAAAAATAAAAGAGAGAGATAATAGAGGGCATACAGGAAAGTGGAAAAAGAAAAAAGATAAAATGCAAGTCACAACCGGAGAGGATAATACGAAAAATAAAAAGTTGAGAAAATGAAAGAACCGAATACTAAGAAAATTACATCAATTAAAAATATGGAGCGGAGATGCAGGACTGACGTACAAATTAAAAATAAGGATTGGAGATACATGAATGAAACGGAGGAGTCAAACGAAGGTAGATTGATGAAACGCCAGGAGATAGAGAAGAAAACGGAAGAAAGCGTAACGAAAAAAAGTAATACAGGAAATAAACAGGCATAACATGAAGATGTTAAAATCATATTGCAACAAAAAACTGAAACGCTAATTTTAAAGAGAAAACGAGAAAAGTGGAAAAAAGGAAAGACGGGAAGTGGAGATAAGCGATAAAATCAGGAACTGAAACACTGCAAAATTGAGATGGCGGAGAAAACGAACCAAACTAACAACTCGAAAGGAAAAACAAACCATAGGAGATAAAAATACACCCGTAGCCAGAAAATTCTTTTCGGGGGGGGCACACATTTTTTTCACTTAATTTACTGTAAAATTGGTCTTTCTGACTTGAATCTCTCTTAAAGAAAAAAAATCAAAGGTCCACGTTTGCTTTTTTTTCAATACTTGAAACATTTGGGGGGGGGGCATGGCCCCCAACTCCCCTGCCTACAGACTTGTATATAAACTTCAATCTTCATGTTTGAATCACAAATTCCTGAATGTGAATGGGAAACTTGAGAGTTTAAAGTTGACGTTAAACTTTCTTACCCAACGCTCGAACCAACACAAGCTTTGAGCTTCATATCCCAAGCGCAATAGGGATCCTGTAATCGCACGCATATCCTACAATTCGGTGCCTTATCGCAATTATGAACCGGTAATGATCGCACTTCCTCGTCTGTAACGACTATCAATCGGCTGCTGCTGCTACCAAAAGATTCGCGGTCGTCCTTTTCGTTTCCGTTTGCGCGGAAAATTTGTAGATTATTGATCGCCGATCGAGGCCCTTGGAAAATTTGACTCATTTCGACGACTACCGACGGCGACGAAAATTTAGCTTCTTCAAACAAGTTTACGAGCTTGATTACTTTTCCATCATCTGAAAGACATTGGAATTCTAGGACGTAAACAATTTATCCAAAAATTAGAGATTTGAGTAAAACGTCAAAAACTGTTTATCGCAGGCATTTATCTTACCTGTAGCAATGAAAATAACGTCGTAAAACCGATCGTCGACGGCACGAACGCGACGATCGACAGCAATTTGAGTGAATCTTTTGAAACCTGTTTGAACGATTAGGGGGGATCGGAAAAAATTCGGTACAACGGCGTCCAATAGGGAATTTTTTCGGACGAAATTTAACGCCTCTTCCGACAAGGGTTTAGCGTCGGCGTCGCACTAAAGAGAAGTCGTACAAAAAAAGTAACTTTTTACACCACAAACTTACGTCTGACAACGTCGACTGTGACCGCGCCAACGGCAACCAATTTGAATCGGGAGATATTTGTGACTTGAAAGGGCTGCTGCGGAAAACTTCACGCATTTGTTTCATACTGTAAGCGCAAACGGCCGAACCACGGATCATACTGTAAGGTGTATTGAAAACGGCGTAGATTAATTCGTCGTTGTCATCACTATTGGCGTTGGAGACTGAAAATGTTGACGTCGTAGCGGCTATAAAATGATGACAATAAAGAACACAAAAAGTTGGTCGTTATAAAACGACAATTTCGAGAGCATAGCACGCTGAAGGCACATGAGCAGAAAGAATATTTACTCAAGAAATAAATTGAGTGCTAAGAACGGCAAAATACTAACAAATCTACAAGAATGAAAAAAGAATAGAAGATCTGAAAAAATAGAAAAAAGAAACAACTCCGAGACGAGAAGAATGAGACCGATTAATAAAAGAGGACATGTAATGAAAGAAGCTGAATGAGAAGCATGTAACAGAGCTCCGAGGTCTAGGGGGTCAAGCGACTTTTTTGGGGCGGAGGTTCCTCGACTGCCAAAAACTTCAGCGAGCAGGGCTTGGAGAGAAAAATTTTTCCGCCAAAACAGTCCGAAAAACGCTTCAGGAAATTGACATTTTTCAGTTCTTTTCCGACCAAGGTTTTATTTTTAGGTCAATTAAGAGCCATGGCTCCTGAAAATTCTGATTGGCTTTCAAGAATTTAGCGGCACAAGCCAAATTGGCTTGTAAAAATTGCGTAATTTGGAGGTGTTTTCAGCTTCAAACTTCAAAAAATGTCGCCTCTTCGCGGAATTATATCATCTATACCTTATGTTTTAAGTATTATTCTGTGATGCTGTAGTTGTGTATATCAGATGTGTTGCACGAAATGTTCATTTACACAACAATGAGAGCTTTATGTATCTTAGACATGAAAAGACATGAAACATTGGCTTGATTTTGATTTTTAAGAGTTCAAACTGCCCGTAACTATGTTAAACTATTGCATTCGGTCGAATCAACAAGGTGATGTCGCACGGCCTATGTAAAAAATTCTTGTGCAGGCACCAAAAAGTGTCAGGAATTCGAAACAGCTAAATGGCAATTGTTGCAAAATCAGTCTCGCCTGTTCCTGGTAGAATCAAGCTAATGCACAATGTTTTATTAGTCGTAAAAGCTTAGTTGCTATCAGTACAGCAGAAGAGTTGCATACATTGTTATCTGAGCATTTCTCTCAACTAGACCAAGAATAGACTAAGGAACACGTAGTGCCTCAGTATAAGATTAAATATTTTAACTGAAATTGTAATACATATCATTGTTTGAATAGTGGCTGATCTAATATGTGAGCCATATTATTCTGTGCGTGACCGAAAATGTATTTGAAATGCTTGATCTGTTATATGGGCGTCTACTGTGATTTTGAAGCGTGTTTTTCAATAAATTTGTTGAAAAAACTGATTTTTACTACTACCACATTCGTTCACAAACATTTTAGTTTTGGCTCGTTGAAATTCGGATTGGCCTGTAAAATTTTGATCCTAGGAGCCAATTGGCATGTGGAGAAAAAATGAAAAATAAAACCCTGTTTCTGACCGAAAGCATAAAGCATGTGAGTCGCTGTGGCTACCATACGGCTAGCCATATGATTGGCAAATTTTGCGGGAGATTCCCATATGGCTAGCCATATGGCCGAAATTTCCCAATTATATGTACGATGAGACGGATGAAAAAAAAGGAAATCTACGAAGGTAAGCATAAATAATAAAATTATTCGAATAAATATAAAAACTTAAACGATAGATAAATGGAACACATGAAACAGAAATCAAAAAATCAGGAGGTTAAAAGAAACGAATGGACACGAAATAACATCAAAATGAAAAAATAAGGGAGGGGTAACATAAAATAGACACTAAATTACATGAAAATGAAGAAATTCAACAAAACATAAAATTGATGAAACAAAAATGAAGAAGTGACGATGAGGAGGAGAACGAAAAAACAACGAAAAAATAACAAAATAAAATTAAAAATAATAAAGACAAATCAAAGAGCAGTACGAAAACAATAAAAAGCAAAAAATTGTTTTGGATAAAAGGCGAAGAGATGAGAAGAGAAGAAAATAGTGACGCAAAACAAAAAAAAATTAATTAATTATAACAAATCAGGCAATGAATAGATGGAAAAAGAGAAACGCTTGAAAGTAAAATATACAGAAAACTATAGAAAATTCAATATCGAAGTAAACTAAACTGAAGGTGTCAAATACCCAGGAAAAATGAAACCAAAAAAAAGAAAATAGATGAATAACAGTTTTAATGAGAAAATTATTCGATTTTATATACAAGAAGAACTAAGCGATGAAAATAAAAAAAAATCACACTCGGAAAGTAATGAAACAATATATAGAACAAAGAAATGAATTTTAAAAAATGAGAAGGGTGGAAGGATCAGTAAAGAGTAAAATTTACCAATTTCATCGAAATAAAAGGGGAATTCGCCCGGCAACGAACAATTCAATCTCGCCTTAACGAAAGACGTCCAAAAATTCGACGAATAGGCTGTAGAACCGCCCCGGTCGTTTTTACAAACGCGTCCAACGCGGCTGTAAACGGCTTTTCCACAATTCATATATTCGACAGCGTTTTCTCGAAACCAAAAATAGACGTGCCGTTCGTCGGAAGTCGACGAAACAAAATTGGGTTCATTTAAACATTTAATATCGTTACGTTCCGTACGTAGACCGATGTCATCGTCAGCCGGCTGGTCGATTCTACGGCGCGAAATTAAGGCGTCGGCACCAGAAAAATCGGCGACCGTGCCGGCGAAGAGTTGATTAGAGCGGGCGTCGAAAAATGCCGACGAATTGTGCGACGGATCGTAGGGCGTGATGCCGTTGGCGGGGAATTCCTTAGTAACTCGATATTGGTCGTCCTGAAATGGAAAAAAAGATAATAAGAAAATTAGGAGATGGGGATTAATATACAGGAGCTTAAAAATTAAAAAAACAAAGTAACGAAATAAGCAAATCAAGAAAAACAAAGATTGAATTTCTGTCTAGAGGTATCATTAATAATTATCAGAATTTGGGAAAAAATAACTCTTGCAGATCATGCTGACAGAAAAAACTTATCAACGATTAACTTTTTGATGATTTCGAAGTCTGGGAGACGGTGTAAGGCTTTTTAGACGACCATTTTTGGTCGAATTCTGCGCAAGAATATGCACGTTTCTCAAATGTAGATTGACATAAGTTCCGAATACTAAAAAATTTAGGTTTTTGGAAAATTTGAATGCTATACTTGTTTGCTATACTGTCGACACGTGGGCTTAAACGCATTCGTACCGCAGACCAAAACGCCCGTATCATTATCTTTGGCCAATATTCGTATATAATTGTGGCAATCTTCCTAAAAATTATACACCAGTATTTTATTGTATATATTTTTCCAGGGGAAAAAACCGCCGAAACAGTTCGCGCGTTGCAAAATACGTAGGTTGGGGAATATTTCACGCGTGAAATTTATATTTACGCGCCATTATTCAAGGGCAAACAAACACAAACAAATAAGCAAAAAAGTAAAGAAAGGTGATATGATGAATGATAAATAAAATAGAGGAGTTCAATGCAAAGCAGCGAAACGGGATAGAAAAACGTAAATGATAAATAAGAACAAAACAATTAAAAATCGATGCACAACGTGGATTAAAACTAATAATTAACCTACGAAAGTTTTCTAGCACAGAGAAAATGCTAAAAAATTTAATTGTCATTCTCTACCTTAGACTTTCCTTTCAAAAAGCACATTTCCGTGTCTTGCGTCGTTGCCGGCCAATGAATGAGCTTAAAAAATCATAATAAACTACAGTAGTTATTTTAACAGCGATACCCAAAAAATACAAGAAAGATCAAGTTTTTCTGTCCTGGTCAGAGTCTACTTATTTTTAGATCGGTAATCATCCAAATTACAAGTGGCAAAACGAAATTATTGAGGTATAATTAATTATGCACGTCTATATAATAATGACGCATGAAGCACAATGACGAAAAAAACTCACCGTTTTGACCGAAAAATCATCGATATTGATTTTATAGACGTGGTCCCTGAAAGAAAAAAAAAACGAAAAACTATCAAGGACGGGGAATGAAAAGAATCATTTTCATACCTCGCTCCAATGAGCAAAAAACTTCCGTCGCGTTCCAGTAACTTGAAATAGTCGTTCACTGAAGTATTCCCTCCAAAGCGATGACCCATTTTAGCTACAAGTGGGAAACCAATATGAATACAATGTGAGTAGGAGTGAGATCAACAAATGATTTGAATTTGCATGAAATGAAAACCATAAGCCAGGCCACTCCATATAACATTATATGGCTTAGCTGAGCGAAAATACGAAATTCAAATCGTGTGTTTAAGATCCAATACTGAAAATATGACAGATGCTACAAGAAGTTGCAACAAGGAACCTCTATCAAAAAACAAAATTTTGCCGATATTTTCACCATTAGACGTCTTTAGGTAAATGAATTGAAAAATTATCAAAATACTACAACTAGTTCATAAACTCTCAAACATGGCTTTATCTCTGAGCCCTGATATTCTTGACAATTTGTGGCGTGCTTTGGTGTTCCTAATTATTTAAAGAATATGTTATATATTTTTCGCTGTTAATGACTGTGAAAACGATTAATTATCGCTGAAGATTTTTCAAGTAAAACATACACAGGAAAATCCAATCCAAAAAACGTGTTGAATTCGGGTCAATCATTCGTTGTTGTTGCACCATCCTCCCACAATTCAATTTTCCGGTTTTCACCAGAATAAAAGTTGTTTTTATGGAAAAAAGTGATATTTGCAGCACAAATAATGAAGAGATGAAACTTGTTTATTGATGAACTTCATTGCTTTGCGAAAGCCGTTTAGTTTTATGGTTGAAAAATTGCACTCCTTCTTTAATAATTTCGATTTAAAGATAATTAAGATGTCTGAGTGGACGAATAAATAATCACTGATCTACTTCAGAATTTGAGCATTGAATGGCTCAGAAGGCGTTAGGGTCACGATTCGTATAGTTCAAAATTTATCTAAATCGATTTCGTTCCGCCTCCATTTTATATTCTTCTCGATCTGCGTATCACGCAAAAATGGGCTTCAGACTAATAGTATGTAAATGACAACAAATAAAAAATATAAGATTCTGAAAACAAAAGTATATATAAATAAACAAAGCAAACGTAAAAAGATATATAGGCAACAAAATTAAAAAGCTCAAATAAAACCAAATTCAAAAAATAGAAACGTGATTGTGAGCACAAAAGCAAGAACAAGAACAATAAATGAAATGTCTTTTTGGCAAAAATAAATCAATGAAAAAGGAAATCAGGCAAAATACAAAATATTAGAAAAGGCCAAATAGTGAACGCGGAACAGAAACAACAACAATGAATTGAGACGAATAGACGGTAAACAAAAAGATAAATAGCGAACATAAACGAACATGAAAAACGAAAAAAATATAAAGATTACAATCGTATGAAACGCAATAAATCATAAAACAAAGTGACCATAAAAATCAATGGGGATAGTGAAGAATTAAAAACCGTATAGGACTAAATATGTAAACATTAGATTGAAAGGAGTGAAAGAGTTTTTAAAAAATAAAAAAGTGAAAACAAATTGAACCTAATTAAAGTGAAGTGAAAAATTATTCCAAAAGCACGAAAAAGATAACGTAAAATAGAACAAAAATCAAGCACAAATACGAAAATAGCCAAATGATTGAGAGAATAGCAATAAAAATTTAAAACTAGCTGAATGAACACGAATGCGCTGTTGTTGATAATTCTTGGATCAATAGATATTTGGATACGTTTTTTATTTGCAAGCCCAATGTTTACGCTTTCTTACTGATGTACAACTTTGAAGAATGATATAGAAAACCAGAAAGATATAATAAGAAAAATAGAACGATAGACAAATATTTTCAAATTCGATCAACCCAAACGATTTATTTGTTGTAAAACGGTGACATAATGGCATAGGTATTTTATACTAGACTAATGCTGTCAATCTAGCCCAAAAGAAACTATTTTTATTTTTTGGATTCCTCCAAATACTCGTACATTCCAACTGCTCAACTAATTCCGGTGGCAGCATAAGTTTATAATCGAGATTTTTAGATTTTGTAATTTGATTTATTTTATGACAAAATTTCGATTCAATCTACAGCAAATTGATGTTTTGTATGGTAGCCTTTCAGCCTCCCTGGCGACCGATTTCACTGCATTTTCATTAGATTATCGTTTGTTTATCTTCGCCCCATTCTTTCTATGTGTACAGATAACCAGTTCAGATACGAACATTCTTCCAGTTTCTCCATCAAATGCATGATGAATCCAAAATGGTCAATAAATGACCAGTCGCACAGTACAATTTACGTGTGGTTATAATCGGCGCGACCCCCACCATCGGAAACCCCGAGACGGGCGAGAAAATAAGCTCTTGTTTACCAACAAAATGCGCAAATTTTCGGGCGCCCAAAGGTCGGATTATATTGTAATGAAGAGATTTTATATTCGGCCATTTTCTTGAACTCAAAATTAGACTCAAGAAACCCATAATTTCACGCTGAGAAAAGGGGAACCAAATGCGTACAGGTTTTTGAAACTTGACATCAAAATCGTGTTGTTTATCGTAAGATTAATATTGTTGAGGGAAAGAAAGAAACCGAGTGTGAAAATTGGCGGAATTTCGTGGCCTTCGTCAAAACTATAAAAGATTGAAAGGTTTTTGGAAATTTTCACGAAAGGAACGTACATGTATAACATGTATAGGCGGTGAAAGATTTGGAAAAGAAATCATTACAGTAACGGAATTCTAGGATCGAAGCTACTCTTGCAAGGCTAGCTCATATATCATCAAGCTCGCCAAGCATACTAAATCTAATACGTTTTTCATTCGAACTTGAATACAAAGACTCTTCAGATTTTGGAAACATTGGATCTGACACTTCCTTTCGAACTGAATAGTTTTAGGGACTGTGAAAATAAACAGAAAAATCATGGAAACAGAAAATTAAATACTGAAATATGTCACTGATACATGCTTTCTATTAATTTTATGTGCCATGTATAAATTACGTTGGATGAAATATAATTAATGAACGACTTGGTTTTTTATGCCACATATACCAAATGAAAGTCACATAAGTATATTCATATTCACAGCTAATCGGCCGAGCATAAGTCAAGAAATAGAATAGAAAATTTCGAGTGAATCAATCTCAGTAAGAAAGAAGTCGTAATTTAGTTCTATCCGGAACAGAAAAAGTTTTCTACTCTCTTTTCAGAGCACGATCGGATGAATAATCTTGAAGAACCAGTTCAGTTCGACTTATCAGGGGAGAAAAAACTTGAAAAAATAGGACAGGCAGTTAAACGGTCGACGATTCCTAATTATGTCAGGAATCATTAATAATTAAACTGATTTGTGCATATTTTCTCACAGCGATGAAAATAAAATAGTGAAATAATGAACGAATACTTAAATTCTGGCACCCATTTAGATCCTACCTGAACAAATTGTCTTAGTTCGTTTCATATTATGGTTTATCGTACACATATACCAGTCAGGTCAAAGGTGTCGTAGGTTCCCGAATTTTTTCTTGATTGTAGAGTCAAATAGTGGTAGGGAGCCTGATTTACA
This sequence comes from Romanomermis culicivorax, assembly GCA_963922205.1. NCBI lineage: Eukaryota > Metazoa > Nematoda > Enoplea > Mermithida > Mermithidae > Romanomermis > Romanomermis culicivorax. The sequence goes on along the minus strand of CAWUHX010000386.1, from coordinate 210,444 downwards.
GTAATTTCATCACACTAAAAAGTCAGCTGAGCTGATCTCAGTGTTTTCCTTCATTTCAGGACGTCCTAGAAACAAAAAGTTTAATATTCCTTATAAAATATCTTCATATTAGTGTATATACAAGGTAAAATAACATGTGTTTCGGAAATAGTTACCCAAAAAAGACTAGTAGCCATACCTGTACTTCTGGAGAATCCCCACACACGACTCTATCGGACCTAGTGCCCAAATGCTGGGATGTTTTTTGTAAGAGAGATTTTTGGCTCCGTACAAAGATTTTTTTGGTATCTTTGTAGTAAAAAGTACAAAAAGATTTTGTCGACATTATGTGGTCAGAAAATACTTTACCAGACCCTAAAATCAAGAAACACGAACAAATTTTCCGGTATATCGCGCCATGTTCTATTTTATAATTCTTCGTTTTAGTCCATCCACTGTTTTTCCTCAAATTTTGGTTTTTGAAGAACAATCTTCGGCGGAAAGGGAAAAAATTTTGGGAGATCGACGTGAGAAAGGTGAATTTTGGTGCATTTTAGACGGTCAAAATCTCAAATTTCACAAACTTTTAAACATGGAGCCGAGTTTGAATTCAGGGCATCATTCCAGTAGCTCGATATCGCAGTAAGTCGACCATCCCAGTAGGTCGACCAATGATATATAAGCATCATTTTTTAAACATATAAATTCCCGGTAGGTCGACTGTCTCAGTAAGTCGAACGTCCGAATAAGTCGACTGTCCCACGAAGTCGACTATACCGATCAAATCGATACCGGACTAGCCCAAATTCCGCGGCGACGCTAAATTGCAGTGCTGTCGACCTCGTCGACCTACCGGGATGGTCGATTTACTGGGATAACCGCCTTATTGGGATGGTCGACTTCTTGGGACAGTCGACTTCTTGGGACAGTCGACCAAGTGGCACACCAAATTTAGAACCACAATGGAAGTAATTTTTAGAAATTTCAAGTTTAAATTGACGTTTCTCAGACTTTGAAAGTAAGAGTAATATTTTTTAATGTTAAAATGATAAAGACTTATTTTTGAACAGAAAATGTGAGCCTTATGTTTCTTGAGTAAGTTATCGATAAATTGATTTTCCAGCATCTTAAAATGTCAGAATCTAAAAACTTTTCCGGTGCTACGAGCCAAAAAGATAAGAAGCAACAGAGCCTGCATTCTTCAATATCATTGGAAGATGGATTGTGCATAATATACGCAAAATCGTGATTTTTAGTGTTAAAAAAAATTTTCTTCGTACAATGATTTTTCGCCGATTTCTGTACATGTATAACAAAGAAGCTCGTACAAAAAAACACTGACTGGGACACCCCCTTTTGGCAACCCCTAACTCGGAAAAATTGTGCAAAAATGGCATTTGAGAAAACTTCCGGTTTTTTCCACTTTTTAGGGTGATTTTCGACCCCCGGGATTTTTGGAAAAGTCAGGTTATCCCCATTCCATGATAGTTGAAAAAAATTTGCAAATACGCTCACATGCCTAGTCTCCCAAATCGAACTGATGTCTTACACGTATGCTAGTAGTACAAAGGAAATTTCATCCTGAATATAACTGATATTTCTTAGGTAACTTTAAGGATCAGTGACATATTGCAACATTTCATTTTTGTTTAGACATCAATGATCTTCATTTATTCATAATTAAATTTGTCGACATCGAAGAAAATTAACCAAAATTGGTGTCGCGTCTAAAAAGGCTCATTTTTGTTCGCGAAACAAAGGTCATTTTTTAAAATGGCGCATTACTCAAGATGGATACTATGGAAAACTGTCGCATCCACAATGTGTCTTTCGTAGAAAGTTTTCTTGTAAAACGAACGGAAACACTGTTTTCCATTTTTTAATGTTGTGGTAGTGGTGTATGAATATTGACCGTAAAAGGAACAAAATTGCCCGTTTTAGTTCTTTTCTTGTTTTCAAGGATGGTCAAAGTTTAATTTGCGGGTAATGCATGAAGTTTTCTATTGAGCAGAAAAAACGCAAAACATATATATCAATAAAAAACAAATAAGAGAAAGAAGCGAGCGTCGGAAAATATGATGCTAAAATGAAACTTTGTTAACGAAAAAACTAGATATTGTCGAAGTTCAGCATATAGCATGTTTATTTGATGGAGAAATATGAAAAAGCGCTTCAAAAAACTCGAAGGAAAAAAAGCAAAAGAAAACAATAAAAGTTCATGATACAATGCGTATGGCTGTGGATCATATGATTAATCTTGGTGTTTTGAAGCTATTCTTCTTCATGTAGTAACCTTTAAATAGTTAGTAAACTACATATCTTCTTAATGAGGAAAAACTAAAAACTGAACGAAACTTTCCGCCCAAGATTCAAAGATGTGAACCGTTTTGAAATCAATCAGAATTCACACTTACTAGCGTCAATTTTCTGCTTAGCTTCCTCCTCACGACTCGAATCAAAAACTGCCCACGCGTACGAAAACCAAAGAGCAATGAACGAAAATCCACTACAGATCAGAAACATGGCTCCCTAACGATCAATCCGCCATGTTTCGACGATATTCCATTAAATTTATGCAATAAAATCAATGCCCTATAACATAAAAATTTACCATAAATAGAAATTTTATGATTATTGTAGCCTTTTTCTGATCTTAAACTTTTGAACAAATGTCAAAATAACCGTTCTTTGAGAAAAAGCGAAAAGAAACGAGAATATTGTATAGAAAATGACAAAAATCAGGTTTCATGATTCTTCGTTTGCAGCAGTTATGCACGGATTTTAATGCATCCATTAACACAAGTAAATACGCAGGAGACGAATACACTATCTTACGCGTTCTGGGGCAACCAACTAGGCGTTGTGGAAATATAGTGTATTGCTGTTTCAGCGATCATTCCAACAACGGACAAGTTTTTTCTCATGTTGTAGTGTATGAGTGCCGTTACATTTGGTTGAGATCGATTTTTTAATAGTAAAATGAAAAACCAAATAGCAACAGAGAAAGCATTGGTGGCACACTGGCATAGCAAGACGTGAGTCGCACCACTTGCTATAAGCATGGCTTCTGTAATCATCTTTAGATCATACACGTAATTGACGGGGAAGTGCCACAACAACTTCCTCCCCAGAATTCGTCGGCCGGCCATTTGGTGGTTTTTTATCTGAACAGTCAATTTTGTGCAAAAAATCGAAGCGTCATTGTTTTTTGTTTTGACTCTCCGGGACTGGGACATGGACGCGTATTTTTGAAATTTTGGAGGCCAAAATTGCTTCTTTAGTTACTCTCGGTAACACGTACCAAACGAATCGGTTCCATCCTCTCCCAAAAAGTCTGATCCCCTAGCATTAGGTACCTATTACATGTATGTCACATATGACTGTCACCATGTACATTTCACTAAAAACTGTGAATGTGACCAGGCAAGAAATCTGCATTAGACTGAAAAACTGTGTCATCACTCATCAGCAAAACTTCTAAGAATATCAACTTTTCTGATCATATAGCTCTGTACCGAAAAGATAGCAAAGAACGGCCGATTTTTGAAGCATCTTTTTGACTGTTCTGGCAAAATTAGAAAATTTGTCCTCAAAAATTACCAAAGTTTGCGTCGTAAGGAAATTTTTCAGATTTTAAGGTTTCTTTTTCAGGAAAAATAGATAGAGTGAACGATAACATGCATTTATCACAGACAAATTATTCTACGTCATACTAAACTTATTTAATGATCTTTAAATTTAGATGTGTACGACGCGACAAGATTATCGGATCACGTATAATTTACGGGAAAAAGTTGCCACGATGAAAAAGAAACATGAGCCAAATCCGATGAAACGAACAAGAGGGGCAGTCTTCGTGCGCAGACTGCAGACTTGGGCAAACTTTAGAGAGTGAATTCTAGAAAGGAGAAAGTAAAAACAATAACCTTCTTCTTCCTACGGACGAGAAACCTGTTTGGGAATAAAAAACTAGCAACAGCAGCAGGTACACTTCAAAAATAACAAAAATAGACTCTTGCACATTTCATACAATATGGTCACCCCGACTGAACTTTCGTTACAGTATGCGTTGCAGCCGAAGCCATCCATTTTTCTAAAATGTGCATCTATAACAAAAACGGATTCATCTACCAAAGCCTAAAAGCGTGTCTTATAGTAGAAGACCAAGGACGATCAGCGTACAAAACATTATAGGTACAGTAACTTACAGTATAGTCGAACAAACGAATTATTGTCAGGACGTAGCTATTTTTAAATTTTGGCTGATTTATAATATCATGCTGAGACTGGGGAGGCTATACCTGATTTGATAAGGAGTTGATCAATTTTATTTTTTTAATAAACTAATCTCGTACCGTCTAGTAATTTTTTTGTCAAGAAAAAACTCGTTTTAGGTCTGCGAGAAATAGAGATAAAGATCGGAACAAAACCGAAAAATACGTATATATAAACAGGTCTCCGAAGAAATAAATTTTAACGACTTTGTACCAACAGAATCAATAACGTCTAATTACAAGAAATTATGCGCATCTATACTTTATATTGACTACTGTAATTTTCTCAATCACGAATCTGAGAACTTACTTCTCCATTCTACACGTCTAGTTTCTACAACCCACGTATAATGAAATTAATGGTAAAATTGTGTATACCATGACGTCCAGGACGCGGAACATTCTCAAGGTGAAAATCCATAAAATAAGCAGACAATGAGTTTATACATACTGTAATAAATTAATTGGATATGGTAAAAGAAATTTTCGTTGAATTTTACGCACTTCAAGCTAATTTTTTCGAGTAAAGTTCAATCAAGAAAAAATTTGGAGAGGAGTAAAGAAACATTGATATCTATGCATAATTTGGCATCAGACAAGTTGGAAACCGATGTTAAGAACGAGGGCGCCGCGATTGTAGATAGGTGATCCATAAAAAGCGTTATTTGACAGTCGAACAGAGGGGTACGAAAAACTTGGACTCATTAGAACAGAGGTTAACGACGCGGTCTGCAAAATTTGCCAATAAAATGAAAGGGCGATATCCAAAGAATAAGACAAATTTTAAGAAGGAAAGCACCTTCACTGAACATCATGCTGCTTGTGAAAAACTTCAAATATGAGAAGAACATTAGTGACGAACGAAAAGTGTAAGATAAAATTGCGGGTAAAGAGTTCGTAAAAGTGTTTTGATTCAAGTAACTGGAATAATGAAAACATCATTTGTACTAAAAAGTTACTTATTAGACAAATAATCATGCAGCATTGCTAATAAACTCCTCATGAATCGAGTAAAGACTTCTGAAACAAAAATTTCTAGTTTGCAATTTTATGATTTAGTCAATGATTTAAATATCGCTATCTTGGCTCACTAAGTATCCTTAAACGTTTATCTCCGGGCAGGCGTTGAGGAATAATAATATCGATGCATTTTTAGAACTTTTAAGTTACATTATAACTGGCGCATCAAGAACCGAAGTGTATAAGTAAGTAGTATAGCAATTTTTCACTGACCATAATCAGATAAAATAAAGGATCTTCGATTTTGGTCTCGTATTCTGTTCTGAACAAAAAAATCAATGATAACTGAATAATTGTAGGCATTTCAAACAGAAATAGATGGTTGGCTACTGTTTCGGTGTTTGCCGCTGAAAAAAGTGTGCTATAAAATGCATCTTTAATTCTACAAAAATCAGCTCGCTCACACGTCTTGTACAAAGCACGATCATACATGCACATAGAGGCGTCAATGAAAGATAAACTTTCCTACCTGAGACCCTGGACACACCTCACTGGCCCGAAGAAATCGTCAAACACCCTTCCCTCTTGCTGATTTTTATGCATCTTTTGTATGAAAAACATGCTTGCGGAGCTTTTTTGTTTTTTGCTCACCTATCCCCATCCTCCTGGATGAAAAGTCCGAGGACCCTTCCCCTGGAAACTTCTTGCGCGTATGTCTGAGCACGAACGACTTACCTGTTGACACTTTTTTACAAATCGCGCTTTTTGGGTAAAAAATTTCGGAAAAGCGAAAAAAAACTTGAGCTGTTTCCATAATTGATAAACATTTTGAGTGGTTGGCATAGAAAAGACGCACTTTGGTGCGTTTCAGATGGTCTGAATAACAGAATTCTCCTGAACTATGCACTTTGGGTCGTTTCAGATGGTTCAAATAACAACATTTTCTCTGAATATAATAATCACTTTTATTTGTTGTTTAGCTTAACAGCTGCTTTTAGTATGTCTACGCTTACTTAACAACTAATTTTTATGATTTTCAACATATTATCTCATGTTTTAATTGGTAATCGTGAATATTTTATGAAAATTCGCATTTCTTCTTCAACTTATTTTTCAGAAAGATGAAAACATCAACTTTTTCAACTTTTTGAAACGATAGTTTTTCTTCGACGTAAATTGAATTCAAAAACTTCATAAATGTAGTTCTCAGAAATCTTTACTCAACTTGCATACCTGTAAGAGGTCCGATCAGTTGGAGGGGGGGGGGGGGGTAAACTCGAAATTTTTGGGGAGGAGGTCAAAAAAAGTCGAAGTTTTTCCCAAAAAATGACAAAAACAGGCCTTTTTTGCCAATTTTTTCTAGTCTAAAGTGAAAATCACGAAAAGTAAGAAGCTGTAAATGTTGAGCTGGAGGCCAACGGACACCTTAGTATTTTTAACTACATGTGGCTAAAGCTGCGAGTGAGTGGAATTACTTTAATTGACACAATTTTTCAGGCATATGATTATGCAGGTAGCGATGCACCCGACAGGATAGGTGTCAGCCAGGCCAGCCCCAGTAGTACCTACTGGGAATAAGCAAAAAATTCGAGAATTACGCGAAAAATTAAGGGCCAAAAATTCTACATTTTTCACCTAACTTCAGAGTCATTATCGAGCATGACAGAATCCTTAGATACGATTTTCAGAGCTTTACACAACGCATGAAAATGCACCTCTTTGACAAGAAACCCTAACCTAATCAAAAGAGCAGTCAGGCTTCAAGTTGCACTGAGCATCTTGACAGAAAAAATTTGGTTGCAGTTTACACAGCCCGAAACTTGGATGCTGTGTGCAAAAAAATTCCTGGTCCGACCGGGGAGGGGGTAAACCCGAAATTTAGGGGGGGGGGGGTTCGAAAAAAAATCGAAAATTTTCCCAAAAAAGGCACTTTTTCGCAATTTTTTTTTGTTTGGGGGGCTATGTATAGATTTGGGGCTTGGGCGGAGGTAGGTCGCCCCTACTACCCATAAGTAATGAGGTTGTCAAAACTTCAAAATTTTCCGGCGTATCGCATCGATATGATTATTTTGATAATTGTTTGCTATAATCCAACTAAGAAAAAAATGCGGGCACGTCTACTTCACTTACTAGTTACTATTCAATAGTTGTTACCATCTAGAATGTCTCCTCATGTCGTGGTTTAATCATACCCGTATCCAGGATTTTCAAAAAAGGGTGGAATTTGCACATTTTTTTAGATTTTACTGAATAAAAACAAAATCGAGGTCATTTAAAGACGACTTATTTTCAGTTAGTTTATGCGTGCTTGGATTAGTGGCTAAATTCTATGTTTGACGAAAATTATGCAAATATAATAATTTAATTTGGGAATTGTGATGTATATGTACAATGATATTGCTGAAAATTTTTTTCTATAAAAAATTCCCCCTTTCCCCTCTAAATACGGGCCTGGGTTTAATCAGTTTATATCTATAATTATTGCATTTAAGTCAGCGTTTTTTTTTGTACACGGACATTTGTACCAAAGAAAAAAAAGTCGAAAATTTTGTAAATTATTGGTCAAAACAACCAACGATATCAATTTTTTATTTGAATCAATCAAGCACAAAAAGTAAGGAATTAAATTTTGAATACGAATCTGAATTTTCAGCCACCAAAACGTCTAAAAATCAAGGAAATTTGACCAGCCAAAAATTTTGTGCCAATTGGCACTAACGCCCAAAATTTTGAATTTTTTTACAAGTCGGTTCCCTTCCAAATTATGGTCCAAACTGGCATTTTCGGACTCCTCAAGATGCCAGAGATCAGTTCGAAATCGAAAATCCAATCGCTCATGGCATTCAGGAAATCATTTGCATAAAATCTGCACACATCTCACATAAGTACTCCTTGTCACTACAGAAAAATCCTACCTACTTCAAGAATCGAGCCTGGTCCACCAGCCTATGGACTTGATGCGTTTAACCACTACACAATTTTACCAGAAAGTTTAAACACTATATTTCTTTAAGACCCTTGATACTATTTTAACTAACAACGAGCCTCAACAGCGCTGTGCCCTGCGGGCGCAGCTGCTGTGCTGTACCCTAAGCCTAAGCCTAAGGAATATTTTAAAGGAAAAATAAATGTCTACTCACTCACTAGCCACAGAAATCCATATACTCAAAATTAACAAACAACAACTCATATACAATAATTAGGCTGAAGGCCGGGAACCGACTTATAAACTTAAGCCCAAAATTTTTTGTGCAATTCCAATTTTTTTTTGTGCCAAAAACCATGTTTTGGCACAAAAAAAACACTGATTCAAGTATTCGACGAAAATCAAGAGTTTTTCGATTTTTTTCACAAAATTTTTCTGCGATCATAAAAAATCTTTGAAATTCATAAAAATGATTTTTTTGCATTCGGTAAATGATTGAAGCATCGCTTGATGGAACAGTGACTTGACAGATGTTTTTGCCTGTTGAAAAATCAACCGGTGGAGGAATGAGTTATGAACTACAGTATAAGACAACATGCGATAGAAAACTTATTAAAATGTTACGTTCACTCGTTAAGTCTCACTATAGCCAACTCTAATATTCTCATATTTCGCACTTACCACTCATCTCATGAATTTATCTTTATTTTATAAACTAATATAAAAACGCAAGAATATGTTATATGACAAACTTACCGATGCCACGTGCTTTCCGTTCCCTTCCCCGTTTTTGCTTGCCGCCGTCGCCCACCCATTTCCTAAAAGTCGTATTGAAGGAAAGATTCTTTAATGATCATGTAACTTTGTTTTGCATCATTCGTTAGTTTTATGAAGGTTTTTATGATGTTTTTTTATGTTTTTCTTTTGCATATAAACTCATGTTTTAGCGTATGTTTTCAGTATCCTTTTCGCTTTGAATAAAATTAACCTTGCTTTTGGTTCTTCCCTTTTCTTCCATTTCTTTTTAGCCGTTGATTCTTTTCGTGTTCAGTCGACGTTCAATATTCTTATTGGAATCTAGAATTGGAAGGTCGTTTATTCACGAAATTATTACGCTCGTCTATCGAAACTCCGTTTTTGCCTTACTCTTTGGATTTTTGTTTTCCTTCATTCTTTAATTCCTCGTTTCGTTCGACGTTGTCTCTTGGCGCCGATCTAAGGGAAGAAAATTCGAAGTCGGGCGTTTTTGAGTGCAGTGAGATTTCCTGTTGATGGCCAGGATGGCGCCATGGGAAGACGCGGAGTGGGCGATTATGTACACATCAGACACGTCACATGCTGAACTGCCGACAGTCCCCAGGCTTGATGGGCCGCATCAAAATGGTCACAGAATTGGGCGTAAAGGAGCGGAAGAAACGCCAAGGAATAGAGCTGGCGCATTGGGGGCTCGATCCAGGGCCGCGGGCAACCGGAGTAACCGTCGGCGATAACTATCACTCCGTTTCATTGGACATTTTGATTTGGGGTGGTGTGTCATATATAAAAATTTCTTTTCAGCATTTTTCCATTTTTTGCAGACTTCCACATTGTTCCTCAATGGTTGAATTTTGCCATTTCTCCTTTATTGTTGTTGATCGTTTCTTTTCCTCATTACTTCCTTTATGACTAAAATATCTTCACGAGTTAAAAGAAAAAATAATGAAACCTAAAAATTCATGTAATAATGATCATAATTTTTTAAGTGAGTAACGAAATATTTCTATCGAAGCAGCTTTTTTTCACGAACCATACTTTTTTCAATTCCATGCCAAAAGTATCAGGCTTAAGGCCCTGTCATACTTCACCGCGAGGTACCGCGCGGCGTCGGCTGTCCTATTGATACTAAAAAGCGGCGCCGCGCGGTACGGCTTTCAAAGTTCAACTCAAACGAAATTTTCGAACAACTCTTGTGTTATAAAGCTGTAATGTGTTGTTGCTAATACTGATGCACTATAACATCTGTATACGCAGTTCAATCATATTTTTTACATGAATTGTGAATTATGACACTTTTCAAGTATTATTTTATCATGCCTCTTAATAATACATGCGCAACATAGAAATTCTGTGGGGAGTCAGCCAGTACAAGCAGCATGTTTTTCTAACATCCAAGCAGCACGTTTTTCAACCTATTTTAGCCAAATATGTGAAATTATTTGCTTGGACAGCATTTTTTAAAATATTAGCGCTACTTCTTTGAATCAAGTATGCTTCGTCTGGAGAGATCGTTTAACTACGGTATCATTTTCATTCATGATGACTTCCTTCTTCTCTCTTGACCATTTTTTCGTTCGTCATCTTCTCAATCATTGTAGGGGGGTCAGATCTGCTGGGGGGTCAATAGCCCCAAACCCCCCTCCACGTGCATGCTACATTCGGAAAAAATTCCCCCTACATTCTGAAAAATCCATGATTGACAAGTTTTGGCCATGCACTCAGAAATTTTCTCAATAAAGTTTTACCTGTAATTTTATCCCGGAGGAATTATTTGACGTTTTCAGAAATAGATTTTCAGGAGGATTGGAAATATGCATAGTTCGTTTTTATAAAATGTTTGTAAATTGAAAATGGACAAAAAATGGGCCGCCCTCAAAGTCGTTTACACAAGCCGTTTACTGTAGAATTTTTGGCGTAAACAAACGTGAGGATCAGTTGAACAGGCTCTGTAAATTATAGAAATAATGATATTTGCTATTCACTTTTTTATTCACAAGCATTTCCAGAAAAAGAGACTATAGGTTCTTGTGATTACAAAATTTACAATGGAGATAAGAATGTGGAAAATTATTATTATGCAAAGTAGGTGTGAACACGTTTTCTCGGCCTGATATTGTCTTAGAAATAAGCCAAGTTCAATTAGCAGTCCAAAAACGATAAAAAACAAGAGTGCTTGCAAATTTTTCGCGAAAGTTTTTAATCAGGGAGCAAAATTCGAAAGTAAAAAACCGGCGCCGCGCGGCGCCGCTTGTTAGTATGAATAGGACAACCGGCGCCGGGCGGCGCGGCGCGGTACCCCGGAGCGAAGTATGACAGGGCCATTCGGTATACAGGATAATCTCCAAATCCGAAAATAAAATTCCAACTTTGTGACTATGCCTTTACGACTGTAATTCATAAAATTGGAGATTTTTGACTTTGCTGTGGTCTTCATAACCGTATTATGTGTACGTCAGTAATGCATGTTCTATTTTGAACACTGTTTTCAAAATTCAACGAGAATCAAAGCACAAATGAACAATAGCGCATATGAAGTAGGGCGTGATTGATTGAGTGAAATGCAATTGTTTACACCCTGCTGATCGGTAAGATATGTGATTTTTCTATGCCGACATGCATGTTAGTACATTTTTGTGTTACATCATCTCTAGATCGAGTTTACTGTGATGAGACCCATCTGACGAGCACCACTGTTTTTCCTCACCAGTCAGTCACCTACGGAAAGACAACAGGATCATTTGATAAAATGGAAAAAAGTTTGAAAAAATTGCTCGCGTTTGAAAAAATTGACGGAGCACATTGAACTACAGTAATTTTGGCGAACATCGCGAGTAGGTTTTTCAATTTCGCGAGCATTTTTTTCAAAAAATTTCAGCGTCATCTTTTTCAAATGGCCCCGTCGCTTTTGAAAAAAATAAGAGAGCGTTTGAAAAAATTGATCGTACTTTTTGAAAAGAATTGAAAAAAATTTTGAAAACCAACATGTATCCTAATCGGCGCGCGATGAATTTCTGATCTTCGTGAGCTTAGTTTTCAAAAATCGCGAGCAATTTTTTCAAAACTACAGTAAACAAAGTTTTTGCCGAAAAAAATTTTTTTTTCATTGCAGAGGGATCATTCCCGCCAAAAGGGGCGGCATTATGTGATTGGTTGAGGGGTGGTCTTTCATGATTCACGATTGGTTCTATATTCTCAACATGGTGATTGATTTGATTGGTTCCAGGCTATTTTCTTGCACAATTCAGTATGAACTGTCTGAATCTGAAAACTTAATGAACACCACCGTTTTTTTCCTCAAATGGGGTCTTTTGAGGAAAAAAACTTCGAAATGAGGAAAAAAATTTTGGGTATGGTTCTCAGTGTTGCCAAGTTAGGGGTTTTCCCCAAATCTAGGGGTTTTTCGAGGGCGTTGAGGTTTTTCTAGGGGTTTTTTATTTTTATTTTTGAGGTTTTGGGGGTTTTTCAACGAATTCGCTTATTTGAATGTTGTGTGCTTGATAGAGAATTACTGCATAAAATAAGAAAAAAGCGTGATGAAATTGGAAAAATGAAAATATGGATATTGATTGAATAGTGTGGCCAGTTTGTGTATTTTACAATTAAACCTCACAGCAGGGGTTGTCTACACAGCAAAAATGACCTGCTGATCTCAAATAGTTATAAAATGCCATACTCTGATCAAAGTCACCCCACTTTACCTTATTTTTGGCTTATTTACCGAATTTTGACTTTTGGTGCAGCGTGTTTTTTCGAAAAAATTTTTCCCTTAGTGGGGAAAGAAAGACTCTAAAAATGTTTTGCCAAGTAATAATAAAACTAAATGAATTTAATGTATAAAAGCACTGAAAAACATTAAAATTTGATGAATCGCGGCTAAGTACATACAGAATATGTGCTAATTTACTTGGTATTTTATATACATCCGCGAAGTGGCTGAAAGTATTTATTTTACCCCATTAAAGTACATTCAAGTTTAAAATGCTAATCTAGGGCAAGTTAGATAAAAAGTTTTTCCCCATTTGGCTAATAGTGCTAAAATTTTTCCTTTTTTCCAAATTTTTTTTCCCAAAATGAACGTTTTGGGGAAAAACATGCTGGTTAGATGTAAAAATACTCTGTTGACATGTTTGGGGCGGTATGCACGCTGCATATTCTTTTAGAGATAGAATACACAGTTTTTCAAAATTTGGACTTACGGATTTTATGGGCTTTTTGCTGGGGTCTCTTGGGTTTATTGTGGATTTTTTAGTTTAATGTGATGTGAGTTTTATTGTGTACTCATTTCAAGACACTAGTAGGGATGGCAATAATAAACTTTAGTGCCAGGCCAGGTAGTCACAACTGCTACTTATCGACTAGTGAGACCTTCATTCAATTGATCTTGGGCAATCAGAATTAGGCTTACCATTGGGCTTAGGCTTAGGCTTTGGTTTAGGCACAATTTACCTATGTGTATATTCTATACAGCGTATATAAGTTCCAGCACTAAACTTTGTAAGCGCCATAGGAATTATTTGAAACATGATTAGATACATAGAATTTAATCAAATGCACTTAAAATTCTTTTAAAATAACACGAAAAACTTATGACTATTTTCGCCGATGAGCCACTAAAAATTTAGTTTTCAAAAAGTGGACTTTTTGAGCAGAAACAAATTCGAATTGGCCTAATATGTACGCTCTTAAGTATAATAAATCATTTAAAAGTTTTATAATCCAAGTTTATAACAAAATAAATTGAAAAAAATTGTAAACTTTTTTTTCTTCTTTTTTTTCCTTTTTTGTTTTTGTGAACGTAAACCAAAAAATCCAAAATTTGGTGATTAAAATCCAAGAAACTCAAAACCCATCTTTTTCAACCCTGACCCTCTTACTCTTGATCATTATCATCAAACTCAACCGAGAATTCACATTGGGATTGAAGTCTATCTTTTATCTTTCAACTAAGCAGGCTTATTATAAGTATGCACAGTGTTTTTTCTGCACAGTGCAGACTTTTTAGGCTTCGTGCAAAATTTTTTTCGGTGATTTCTGCACTGGTGCAGAATTTTTTGAGTCCTGTCTTTGATCACATATATTCTTCTATAATGTGTCAGTCATTGATTCTGAACCTTTAAAATCAATTATTTTTCTTATTTTAAGATTTTAAAATGTGTTGTAAAAAAACTATAAACTCGTTCAAATTTAACATTGAATTACACATTTAATTTGCATTTTTACTATATTCACTATTATTCTATTGGAGCGGGCACTGTTTTTCCTCCAAATCTTTTTTTTTGGAAAAAAATTCAGAGAAGGAAAAAAATTTTGGGCTCTTTCTCCATTTGGGGAAGGAAATTTTGGGGATCTGATACAGGAAAGATGCATTTTGGTGCATTTTAGAAGGTCATAATCTCGAAATTTTCCGGCGCTTTATGCGGGCTATAACTTCAATAATCATTATTATGTATTACCTAGCTCAGGCGCGACTTTTAGCATGTCTACCTTCACTTATCACTTTATGTATATAATAGTTTTCATCATCTTAAACGTATTATCTTATGTTTGTTTCAGTTGGTAATCTTCAATATTTTATCCTGATATTTAATGAAGATTCACATTTTTTCCTTGACACATTTTTTGAGAAAGATCAATACGTCAAAGTCTCTGAACTTTTTGAAGCAACTATGCCTTTCTTAACGTGAAATAAATTCAAAAGCTTCATGGAATTAGTTTCGAAATTTCTACTCTTCTTTCATTTCTTTTCGATCAAGTTCATGAGAGTTTACGAATAAATCACTGGTTTTGAAATTTTTCAAACAATAAAATTCTAGAAATGACAACCTTTGAACACAAAATTCAAATCTAATTCTTGAAATAAATTTTCGGAAAATTGATTTTCCAGCATTGCAGAATGTCAATGCCCAGAAAAATTTTCTGGTGCCCAGCGCCGGAAAGATTAATATCTTTTTTCGGGCTCTCACTTGACATCATAGAGGACTTAAGTGTCGATTTCTTATGTAATTCAAAGTCAGTATACTCCTGGATAGTTTGCTGGAAAGTTTGCTTGTAGATTAGACCTCGATCAAACTCGAAAATTTCAATTTTCCCCTCAATTTTGATAAATTAACGGCTCTAAAAACACCAGAAGGTTTGAAAAAGTTCAAAAACACATAAATAAGGAATCTGTAAACATTTTTAAGTGAAAAAAACGACTTCGGGAAATATGGAAAAAATTTTGCCGGATGCAGAAGGCTTATAAGTTAGAGATTTTATGTTGTATTTGTGCAAGCACTGCAAGCTGAAGCTTAGGCTTTATTTAAGAAGCTTCTAACTAAATTTGTGAATCTTTTCAAAGTTAAAACATGT
Source organism: Romanomermis culicivorax (assembly GCA_963922205.1). Lineage (NCBI taxonomy): Eukaryota > Metazoa > Nematoda > Enoplea > Mermithida > Mermithidae > Romanomermis > Romanomermis culicivorax. The sequence goes on along the minus strand of CAWUHX010000386.1, from coordinate 195,201 downwards.
TTAATCTAGTTTGATCTTTGAAGTTTGAAACTCGCTATTTTCTGACTGTTTTGTTGGACAGTATTCTATGTATGCAATATGGCTTGGCCAGGGCCGTACACAAGGATGGGCGGGGAGCGGCTGCCCCCCCCCCCCCATTGAGGCAGCATACAAAGAGTGTATCACGTAAAATCAACATTTTCTGGGGCTATTCAGTAAAAAAAATTTAGTCCGCCCCTCCATGAAAAAATCCTGCGCATGGCCCTGGGCTTGGCCTTAAGGAATGAAAGTTGTAACTCTTTTACTGTAACAAAACCTATGTTGAACAAATTTACGTCGGGCATGTATGATCATTTAAACAGTTTGGTGCAGAAATCTGCTGAATGTGATGGTGAAAATGAAATTCTGCAGCTAGCAGCTGAATAAAATTGTTTATTCTTAGTAAACTTATGCTTGATTTATTTTTTCATCTATGGATTGAATTTATTCTATGTTTACAAAAATTGGGGTTTTTCTAGGGGTTTTCAAAAATTTTTGAGGGTCCTAGGGCTTTTTTGGAATGATTGAGGTTTTTTGGCAGAAAAATTGGGGTTTTTGAAGGTGAATACTTGGCAACACTGATGGTTCTCATTGTGGAAAAAAATTTTGGCGAACTCTAAACTGAAAAGATGCATTTTGGTTTACTTTAAAAGGTCAAAATCTCAAACTTTTCCAGCGCTTGGCGCCGGTCACGGGTGTTATGATAACTAAATTCTATCGGACGCAGCTGTTAGCATATCTACGTCCACTTACTAATTAATGCTCAACAGTTTCTATCAATCAAGTTGGCTTGTTTCATTTTCTAATTGTTTACAGTCAATTATGTCGCCGAAAATAGAGATTTTTCATCAATTCTCTCAATTTTTTCTCTCGATGATTGGTATTTTTTAAACGTTTGCAATTTGAACTTTTGCGTTTATTGAAGTTGGAAATTGAAGGCATCATTCTAGACTGCGATTTTAAAACTTTTGCTTCGGAATTATCTGTTGGAGAGATTTATTTTTCAGCATTTTAGAATATAAAAACCCGAAAATTTTTCTGGTGCTTCGCGCCAGAATGGGGAGCAAATTACACTTCATCAATCTGATTTTAATTTATTTCCCAACCTTATGAAGGTTCATTTTCCAGGGTTTTAGAAAGTGAAAATCCAGAAATTTTTCGGGCGCTCCTCGCAGGAACAAGAACTGAATAAAAATTTGGTATTCTAATCGGAATCACAGAAATGTTGATAGTGGATAAATTCATGAAAACTCTATCATTAACTTGCTTCATCTGCTCTTATAAAACACCAATATATTCTTCATGAGCTCATTTTGACTAACATAACCAGAATTTTATTAATTTTTTCCTCATTTTTGCAGGTTTCTGACCACAAATACAACAAAATGATTGGGTATGCTCCTAAAATGCATAAAAAAGCAAATGTAGCCACATTATAAGCATTTTTGAAAATGTGAAAAATTTTTGGAAAATGAGGAAAAAAATTTTGGGTCTGGTTCTCATGGGGAAAAAATCTTCGAGGAGAAAAAAAATGGTGATGAACACTCCTTTGCAAATTACAATGTGTCTAATATTATGCGGTCCGCTTATTTGGACTGATTCTACGATCATATTTTACATTTGTTGTTCCTATAGGCGTTCAAATTGTTTTTTTGACCTGAGCTATTTTCCTCTGTACTCCCGAATTAGTTTTTTGCGGTTTCTGCAATAGATTGGGGTTTTGACACAGGTTTCTTATTTTCGCACACAACAACCAAATTCTGGCTCTGCAATCAAATTTTTTCTGCCGAGTCCCACAGTGCGACCAGGAGCCGAACGACCCTTATGATTAGGATTTAGGGAAGGTTAACCATCCGAAAAAGATATGTCCGTTTATCTGTTTTAAAATGGGGCCAGCTTTCAAATGATTTGTAAATTCTCTAGTATATAAATAGTGCAGATTTAGAAAACTTTGTCCCAGTTTATTCTCATAGCTTTTTAACATCAATGCTTTCTGAATAAGTATTTGATCTTGTAATGATTTTTTGACGTATCTGACTCAATTGAGACTGTTGTCTATTATTCTCACAAAGTCATTTTGCGGTTCTTCGCTAGTTTGACTTTCGTAAACATAAACATATTGTATTCCGAAAGTGATTAAAAAATAATTTGTCACCTATCTGGAAACTCATTGAATTTACTAAAAAAACTAGACCTTTCATTAAAGAGTAAATGTTGGAAGAATTCATAATTACGAAAGAATGAGCCCAAAAAAGGAGTTTTTCAGTATTTTAAAAGTCTCAAAATCGAAATTTTTCAGTGCTCGGCACCAAACAAGTGACTGTTGTTAGCTTTTTCTTGATGTCCCTAATGTCAGGAAAATGAGTTTTTAAAGCCTAAAACTGTTGCCAATTGGATTAAGTACCAAAAACTAACTTCTCATTGTTTTTCAAATGAAATCAAGTGAAATTAAATTGAGCAACTAGAAATTTTCCACCACAGGTTGCACATTGCAACTTGGCCTGTGCAAAAATCAAAATTCTGAAATCAACATGAAGCAATGAAAAGCCGACATAATTTCAATGTTTAGTTTCCTTACTTATTTGATCTGGTTCAATGTTTGTTGACGTCCTATCCATTATATTCCCTGTTCATCATGTTTATGCATAATTTTTCATTTTTTATATTTTTTGGCTTACTGTAATGTTGGCTACATTTTAGATCAGTCCCCGCTCACCTGCCTCTTTTGATACTTTTTGAAAAAAAATTGAACCAACTATCTGTATGTAGGCTAAGAAATGTATACCCTTGAGTTTTTCATGAAAATTATTGTGCATGTTCTTTTCATACAACAAAAGCTTCTTTTCAGAGAGCTCAAATTTTCGTGTTATTGACGCATTGGATCTGCAGCCTGTAATTCTCAAGATGGATGAAGCACGATAAGTGTTTAAATTTATTTTTTGGCTTGGATGCTTGAACTTTCTTTTTTGCCTTACTTCAAAGCAAACTTATGCATGTGATCCTTTCGATTTTCTTTCTGGGCGTCTCTAATTTTTTCAGGTTTTATTCGTTGGATTGTAGCCACAAACAACTTTTCTATGTGGTTATTTATTTTGTTGGATCGTAAGCCACAAGCAAGCATTGTATGCATTTGTAAGTATCACTATTTCATGAATTTATGAACAAATTCTCACAAAGTAATTTATATTTCATCAAAATTTTGTAGTCAGTGATTTAGCATCTCTTGCCTTTTGCGCCTTAATTGGTGTTTTACCAATATATTGTTTGTTTATCGTATCGTTCTATTCACCTCCGTTATTAACTTCTTATTTTACAGCATACCTATTGAATTAATGTTTAATGGATTGCAGAAAGCGGGACATCAGTATTCAATGTCCAAATGTTGTTGTGCCTCAATTATCCCGTCACCTAGAGCGAGTTCTCGTCAACATTTTTTTGTCATTTCCCCTAGAATTTTTTAGCCATACTTCTGCAAATCCAGCTTTATGTGTTTACTATTTCATTTTGTACACTTCTTGCAGTTTCGAAAAATTTCACTTTATCTTTTCCCTACTCATTCCAATGTCTCAATGACATAGTTGGGTTCCTGATCAGATATAATGGGAGGGTTCAGTAGGGAGTTAGCAAATATTTCTAAGTTCTTTGTAGTATGTTTCTATTTATTATATAAAAATCGATTTTTTCCCCATTGCTCAAGGCTGTCTAACCTTAGCTAAACAACATCATTCATTATTTACTAGTCTTATCATTAATTCTTTGAAAAATTTATCGACATTCAAACTTTATGGAAGCACATTCAATTATGATAAGTTTATTTCCAGTTATTATGTTTTTGTTTTTTGGGCTGATAACTTGTTCAGGATCAAGGAGAATACCAAGCCACACATTCCCAGAAATAACATAATGGCGCCTCAACTGGTGCTTGGGGTTTGTGTTGAGTGTTCATTAATGTTTTATCATGAAATACACAATCTGCTCAAGTCACATCCCTTGCATAGGGCACTCATGTTTCTTACACTAAATTTTTAAGAATAGCTCAATACTGAAGTAATTGCGTAGTAAGTTTGGTAGTAAGAGCTACCAAAAACTAGAAAAAAATGGAATATTTCAAGCAGTAATGATGTTATTTGATGTGTTTGAAATTTGAGGAAAATTAGGTAGTTTGATATTTCAATTTTAATGTCTTTCATCATAAGTTTTTGGGCTTTTTGCATGCATTCTCATCACCAATGCTCATAATTGTTTATTCGTGTGGAAGTTCTTTGTTCATTTTTTATTTTTAGATTTATTACAAGTTTATTCTTAGTTACTTAAAAATGTCAAACAAGGAAAAGCATGGTAAATGCTTTTCGACAGTGCCCAAAATATGCCATTGTTCGGAATATCGTGTTCAAGGCACTGGGATATTATGTTTTTGCGGTCACATCAAACAAATTCACGAAAAGGTTTATTTTGACTTTTAATGAACATGCACCAAATACATTCACAGTGGGATGATAGAATCAATTTTTTTGGTCAAAATGTTTTGGTATAAGAAAATCTGGAAAGCCCCAAAAACTGCTAAAATGGCTTGCTTGAAAAATGCTGGGTCATCATGAAAATTTTTATTTGCATTTTCAGTTTATCAACGAATCACTTAGTTGGACACCAGATGTATGTTTAATTTGCAAAAGTGAACATTCTGGTAAGTGTCCTATGACCAAATTAGGAAGATGTTTCTGTTGTGAATCGTTAGATCACCAAGCCGACAAATGTACGAAGTCGAAAAAAATACGTTGTTATGATTCAGTTTTAAAGCAAAAAATGCGTCGCCGATTTCGAAAAGCAGTGGAAGATCAGGGAAAGAAGGCTCATGCGTGGTCAGCAAAAGTTCCTGTCATCGTCCAAAAGTTTACTTTTGATCCATCACTGAATGAAGTAAGGCCATTATTTGTTATCTTTAATAAGGGAGATATATTTTTTAGGTAACTGCAAATTACAGTTGTATGCGCCAGACACCAAACGGAAGTTCTCAGTTTTGATGTTTGTGTAATCCTGAATCATAGTATTCTCACTATACAGGGATAGAGCTTGGTGCTTCGATTTTGTTCTGCTCACGAGAGAACTCTGTGAGGTGCTCAATCGATTTTGGCACATATGAAGAATGACCAAACTCCCTAACTAGCCACAAAGGCCTATTTTGGTATCCAGACTTTTTGAGCAAAATTTTTGAACACACAAGCCATGTTGGTAGGTTTTAATTATATCCAAATACTACACAATGATTTCATTCAAATATTTTTTCTCTAAGTATCAGTTGAATTTATAATTATAGGACGCCAAATTCTTAACCAAATGAGAGGGCACATTGGCTTCAATGTCTAACGCGCCTTAATTGGCGTTAAGCAGTACTCTTGTTCTTTATGAGTCATAATATTTCTACGTAAAACAGTACCTTAAAATGTACGAGCTTTCAGTATTTGTGATTCTCTTATCTTTGTTTGTATTTTTATGTTTCCTTATATTGATTAAAATGTATTTGATCTGATATTATTCACATGAAAAGGAAATTAACTATGTCTGCTATGGAAAAGTAAGAAACACTATTCAAATTTCATATATACCCAATTTCATTTTTGTCACTTGATACCTGATAAGAGACATATTTTTCGTTATTGTCAGCAGATATGCACGGCAAAAATTTTCCAGAGGAGAGAGTCCTTGGAGTTTCCTTCAAGGAGGATGGCTGGTGAATGAGCAAAAAAACAAGAGTTCCACAAGCGTGTTTATCATATATGATATGCATAAATATATTCCTCAAAAAAGTTCAGGAAGGGGTGTTTGAGCATTTTTTCGTGTCAGCAGAGGTTTCCAAGGTCTCAGGCAGGAAGGTTTACCCCTCCCTAGCCTCTATTTGTATGTATGATTGCCAGTTTTAAATTTTTTTTTGTTCTATCCCTTTAACATTTACGAAATACCTCTCTTGTGGTTTTAGGAATTAGTGATTTAACTGGTGTTCAACATGACTGAATCTCTTGTCGTTTTGTTTATTTTTCTTTAAATCGACCCAGAAAACCTTTTGACATAGAATACGTCACAAAAAAGAAATACACATTCCACAAGGGCCTGTGTGGATCTCCGTGTGCATATTACCAGACCTGTGGGCTGGCATGTTGCCAATAGGACAGGCATCCAGGTAGTGATGAGTCTTTGATCTTCAATAACATTGATATTGATAATATCAAACCTAAACACTTCGTTTATATATTGTTTTTTTAGTACCTTGATACTTCTGTACATAACTTTTTATCTACTTTTTGATCTGAAAGAGATTCGCCATACCATCTTTTAAAGTTGGAATCCCAAAGAGTGTGAACTCAGGTTTAGAGATCAAAATGAGAAGACCCAAAAGTGATTCCCATAGACTACATGATTTTTTTGCTTTCTTTCTGCTGTTCGATTTTTTTCCCTCTCTATAGTTTTCTTCTTTATATTTTCTTAATTTTTCACTTCTGTTCTGTTGAGGGTTTTTGGCACGAATCCCATTAGCACTCATGCTAATAAGAAATTATTTCATTGACACAGCACGGTTGACAAATTATAGTTCGTTGATCTGAAACTAACGTGTGTGTTTGTCGATTCTAGTAACCTGTTTGCATTGTATTATCGATTCGTTAAATCATTCTTAATGTGGGTTCTTTCGAAAGGAATTAGAGCCAAAAGGAAATCATGCAGAATGAATCTTCTGTGGGAGTTATAGAATAGACGTTAGAATGATTTTTGATTTTTTACCTTCAAATTGTTGTTATCCTCAATTTGTTTTCTTCTCGAACTTTTCTTAAAAATTTCTTATTTTTAGTTATTAGCACTATGGTTTCATAAGCATTGTGCTGAAAAATTATGGTTCTATTTCACTGCTCTATTTTGTTTCCTCGAAATCCCGCTGTATGTCACATTTCCTGATTAAAAATTATTGTTTGAGTACAGATAAGGGTAGAGAATAACAAAAAGAGAAAATGAGAAAACTGAAAAAGAAAAAGCAAAAGAAGCATAGAGAAAAGCAGGATAAATGCAGCACAGTGGAAATAAACGAAAGATTAAAAATAAAAGCTGAATCATTTGTTAGGGAGAATGAGACAAGTGTACCAATGAAGAGAGTAAGAAAAAAGCAAAGAAATAAAGAGGAGAATGATTTTTGATTCTTTTACTCAGAATCCTTTTGAGATATTTCTGCTTTTCTTTGTTATAAGTCTTCCTTGAATTTGATGCCAAAATGAATGCAAATCTGCAAAATTCGTTTGACACATCAAAATCAGTTTCAAAATATCAAAAACTGACTTTTGATATTCAGGTAGTTTGATATTGATGTGTGGTAGCATGGCCACTTTTGGTATTGGTATTTTGAAACACATCGATATATCAAGCCTTGTTATTGATATATCAATCACAACACTACATGCAGGGTGTCGGGAAAGAAAAAATTAGCTCATTCAAAATAGCCAAACTTTTAACTGATGCCCTTATTTCCCAAAAAGTCTTTGCATCGAAATTATCACAATGGGTGAGGGATTGGGTAAAATATGAGTTTCCTCCAACCAATTTCTTGTGTGTACGCGTAGGCTCTCGGCAAAAGATTACTGTAGCTTGAATTCAGCTAAACAAGTCGAGTTTGTCTTTTAATTCTAACAATAACACAAATCAATAAAATTGCAACCAAGGTCACCTGAAATTATACTCCATTCCTTTTAAAATGATTGATGCAGTGGTTGGAGTTTCGACATCGCAGCCGTACTGGAGATCAGGAAATCAATTTCGATAATTTTGAAATGATTGGAAAGAGTCATCGTCAAGGACTGGTGTATCATGAACGAAAAAATTATTGAATAGAATCAACATGGCTTCCATAATTTTGAATAAAACTTCGATAACCTAGCTGCATCGATGAATGAGGCATAGTAGTGTCAAAAAGAAAGAAATGCTTTTTCAGTTTTTCAAAAACGTCTAAAAGTAGGGAAAAAAATTTTAAAAAGGGATCACGATTTTGTTCTTGTTACTCTGGTACGAACTATCCACTGCACAGGGGAGTTATCGGCTTGTTCGAGCTAAACAGATTTTTAGCGATTTTAAACCGCCTCATTTTCAAGACTTTAAAAGTTGCCATAAAATGTAAAATAGGAAAATATTTTCTGACCACATTAAAGCTACTTCATGCCTAGGCTGATACATCTAAAGTCTCGCACATAGACAGGAAACTGCTGAAAAATGCAAAAATTCCCAACTTTGGGCTACTGTAACGGGGTACATATTCCCATGTCAGCGATTCCCAAGTGAGTGATTCTCAAGTGAGCGATTCCTAAGTGAGCAACGTCCCAAGTGAACGAATTCTCAATTGAGCGATTCCAAACGAGCGATCGAGAATGTATAGTTTGTTTTTTATGAAATGCTATTAGATTGAAAAAATCACAAACATTCGCAGGTGATCAAAATTATTTACACGGAGCTCTTACCGTAAGAAGTTTTAGGCAAAAAAATTTTAAAAGTTAGTTGAGTATACTCAAAGATTTTCCGTCCTATGTGATGTATGGGTTTGCAGAAAATTGTAAAAATAGAAAATAGTACTTGCTTCTCATTTTCATTATCTAGAAGCATCTCAAGAAAAACAGACTATAGCAACACTTTCTTCATGTTCTCCTTCTTTACCTTATATGTTTCGGGACGCTCTATTTTCTACATAATTTTATCCTGTGTGATTTTTCTCCATTATTTTTCATCGTAGGTTTTTTGTTTTCAATCTCTCCTGATTTTTTCTTTTTTGTTCTTTTTTCACATTTTTTTCTTTCTTTCTTGCTGCTTTGTCCATCTTGCTCCATTCTTGTCAAAGTCTTCATGTTTTCTTTCCTTTTTTAATGCTTTCCCACTTATTTTCACTTTTGTCTTCATTTTTGTTGATTTTCCTTTCTCTTGATGTTGTGCTTGCTTCAGCATTCTTTTGTTTGTTTTTCATGAAGATTTTTACACTTACAACGATGAAAGATTCAGGCAAGTTGAACTGTACTAGAATTATACAGGAGACTACGGTTATTTAAAATGTCAACTTGTAATTTATTCTTTCATAAGCAAAAAAGAAAAAAGTAGATTGAATGAAAAACGAAAGTAAAAGAAAGCAAAGACAAAAGATGAAAACGTAAAAACATACATAAACAAAAACATCAACAATACACAAAAACAATACATACAAAGAAAAATGTCAGGTAAAGGAAAAAATGAAGAAAGTGTTGTTACATTCTCGATCGCTCGTTCGCAATCGCCCAATTGGGAATTCACTCACATGAGAATCGCTCAATTGGGAATTCGCTCACTTAAGAATCGCTCAATTGGCAATTCGCTCACTTGGGAATAGACCACTGTAACTATGCGAATCTGATTTTTTATGCAGGATAAACATTACCTTAATGTTTAGCACACGAAACTTGTTGTAATGTGTCATTTTTGAAATGAATCAAAGTGAGTCTACCAGAGGTCGCAATTATCAGAAAATACAATTATAAGATGCTCTTCACACTCCAAGTCGTACGACTCTCTAGCAGAATATGAATTTTCGTATTTTTTGTCAGCAGCTGAGACATCGTAAATTATTTACTGCATAGGGAAATTTTTGGTGCCTCTGAGCTTCAGCAGTTATGTGTGATAATTTTTGTGGAAAAAAGGCAATATTTGCTTTCCATTTCCATTTTTAATACACATTTTGCGCCAATAAATCCTACAGTAAATCAAAGCTCATCTATTCGCCTTATATTGTGTAAATTCATAGAGCACGATGTCCGACGCACCTGAACCTGGATAAGTTGAAAGGAGTTCGTTTTCGTTTTTAACGCCTCAAGTTAGGTTTCACCCCTATTCAGTGATACAAACAACATACAGTGAAACTCAAAACAGCGAAGTCTGAATACAGGGGTTCTCAAAACAGCGAAGTATCAGAACAGATTTTAAAAATGAACGAATTTTCAAAAATGTTATCTTTAGAATGCAAAAATGATGATTGGATTAGGCGGGGTGAACGTTTTGGCGCATGGCCCTTTTGGTTCTCTATTTCGATCTGTAGAATGCTGATTGTCACATTTTGGCACCAATCGCCACATTTATGACATTATGGTTCTATAGCATGTGTTACCGCGACATTACAGCTTTTTATTCTAGTTTGTTTATGCTGTAGGCATACTTGACTGTTTTTTTTGCGGCCCGCAATTGCGGGTCGATTGCGGCTCTCACAATGGCATACTTTTGTGTGGTTCCGCAAAAATGCGGAACCGGAAAACCGCAATTCCGAACCGGAAATTACTTAAGAGATGCAAGGTTGTTCATTTAAGTTAAAATACGGGGAATGAAACATTCACTGTACATATTTAAAATCTATAAGTATTCGATTTTTTAATTTGTTGTATGAATTTTAATTTTTTAATCGTGCGTGCTTATGAGGGAGCACTTTTTCCATGAAGTTTTTTCAACATTGAAGAGTGTGAATTCTTCAAACAGAAAGAATTTCGTCCATTTTCTAGGCTCAATATGTTTATTTTCCAAATACAAAAAGCTATGTTTACGACGTAAGAAATTCAAATTTTTTTCACAATCAGATTTTGGAAAAATAAAGGTGGAAAATCCTGCGTTTCATCATATTCGTCGAAAAACAATTCAAGATCAACATTTTTCCATGGGTCTTTCAGGACAAGTAGGAGCCGGTGGACAGAGCAAATTCTGGAAAAAATTGAGTTTTCTAGTTGATAAAGATCAAAAAAGCAAAATGGCATATACTGTATCAAGTGCGGCTACCAAAACCGCAAAAAGTACTTCACTCGAGAACTCTTTGCGGGTCCATAAACCGCAACCGCATTGCGGTTCAGTGCGGTTTATGGACCGCAAACCACCCGGTTGCGGGTGAGCTGCGGGCCGCAATTTCTGAAAACCGCAAAGGAGTGTGCGGGCCGCACACTTTTTCGCCCGTTGCGGCTAAGTATGCCTACGGCTTTACTATTAACATCTAAATGCATGTTTCTTTTTTCCTTTATTGACTTATTCCTTTTTATATTCTACTTATTCTGAGCCCACTTTTTATTCTTTTTGTTTAATTTTTCAGGTTGTGTACGTTTGCTCATTTTTTTGCATACTTTTTATTACATTATTTTACTTTTCGTTTCTTTATTATTTGTTTTTTGTTCTGCCTTTACTATTTAATTATTTTATGCATTTCATTGCTTATTTCATTTTGTTTGATTCACTTCATTAATTTATTTTTTTGCAATTAAGCTCCATACAAAACAACTTTAATGAGAAATTTGTATGATAATTTTTTGGTCTTGTTTTTTTCAAACATTTCGCAAAAATGTTTTTCTGACAGATATTTTTTTGTGATTTTGGAATGGTCCGTTCGTGCATACCTACCGCGACTGCAGTACAGAAGCATGTGAAACTTAGATAAGCCAGGGCCTCAGGTAAGGGGGTTAACCCCAATGTGCATGTATGATCTCGCCTAGCAAAAACAATTTCAATTTACCTAATTTGGATATTTATTATAGAAACGATGTGCGAGTTTATTCGCATAGAACTTCTTACTATTCTCTGTATTGAGAATCGGTGTTTTGAGAATCACTGAATTGAGATTTTACTGTATTGATAATCGCTGTTTTGAAACTTCGCTGTAATCAGAATCGCTGTTTTGAGTTTCAGTCGTGTCGGTTTGAAGCTGAATTTTCTCGGAAAGTGTATCTTCAAATGTCAGTATTGTTACATACGTATTGCATTAGCGTCTTCGACGAAAAAATTGTCTGATTACAAGATTCATTTTTTCTTCTGTAAATACGCAAAATATTACCAATTCAAATGCCTCCCAAAAACAAATGTGATATTCTGTGTCCAATTATTATATTGCTGTACATCGATTTTACCACTTGTTAACCGAATTTTATGAGTACAAAAATGAAACAAAAATACAGCATTTATATTTTACATTTATAGTATAAAAATAATCATTCTCAATTTCAAAATTACCCAAACTTTCTCTGAACACCAGTTAAGGCGCTGTGAAACAGCCTACTGCATTTAAGCATACATGGGCAAAAAAGGGGTACTAGAAGGGGTGTGCCATGTATTTTTCACTTGAACTTTAAAGGATTATTTGCTTTTGTAGGAGTATGACCTAATGAGAAATAGTGAAAATTTTTTTTGCTGGTGAAACTGAATTTTTGACCTATGCTTTGTAACAATGGGGTCCATCGGATGCACATGAATGCTGAAAAATTCAACTCATGAACACCATTAAAGGCGCTATGTCGAAAAATATGTGCGTAAATCAATATATGTTTCTTCGTCATTAATTCCAAGTTGGATCGCAATATTATTTCGGAGACACCATGTTTCAGCTTCTATTCGAAACTCAGTAGGCAAATAGTCTGGTAAATCTAATGATTCAAGCCCGTACAATTGCTGAATGTGACTTACTTCCCCATTTTGTAACTGCATGCCTTGATTTTCAAATCCAAAACGTTCGGGAAAATTGAACATAACATTAGGACGGCCATGTGGACGAACTGTTCGTGGCTGAGACCTAATGTTATGGGTATCACTATACTCGATGACTTCTTGCAAGTCAATCATAATCAGGGGCATGTAGACAAATGAGAGGCACAGTTTGTCCAAGTTACAGTCACTAAAGTAGCCAGCAGTTTTCAGACTGCCAAATTTCTCAATCCAAAACTGCACGGACCTGTGTCGCAATTGCCTCCAATAAGCTTCAATGGTAACATTTTGCGTGGAATATCCCCAGTGATGATGTGCATGTGGTTCAACAGCGTCCCGGTAGAGGATGGTTTGACATTCGGCAACATGCATGGCTTCCCATCCCATATCGGAAACAGTGGAAAATGGTGCAGCTGAAAAAATGCATATATAATTTTGCCAGACAACTGTGATGAAATTGACTATTCAATGGGGTGAAAAGGAGAACCTCACTGGTCTGACCCACCCAACAGCTGCCTACTATACTATTAAATATACCATACAACAGTTCTACAGGTCATGACTTTCTACATTGAAAGGGATATTTCTAAAGAATTTTTTCATTTTTTGGGCCAAAAATATAAGTGCAAAAAGAAAATATAATTTTTCGAATCATATGTATTTGTTGCCTCAGAATGTAAAAAATATAAGAGCAGTGTTGCTGGGTAATTTCCAGGCTGATTTCTCAAGTGATTTCTAACTAAATTTAAATGAGTCCAATTTTCGTACCTCAAAATGGCATTGTATGTATATCAAAACTGTAGACAATTACAACCAGATGTCCTTTTGTCCCAAATTATAGGTGTTTGAAGTTTTTGCCTGAAAAATATCTTCGGCAAAATTTTGGCTATGTAAACTTGCAGTTATGTATGAGGATGTAGCACTTAGCTAGGATTGGAATTGACTTTTTTTGTAGTCAGGCATATATGTAATTTAGGGAGGTTGGAGGAACCCCAACTTGATCGAACCCTATACCCAAATGTTGGAACCCCCTAACTCAGAAAAATTGTGAAATAGTAAATTGCTTTTTTTGGGAAAATTTTCAGAATTTTTTCGACCTTTTTGAGATTTTTTCGACCCACCTAATTTAGGAAACTTTGGGACCCCATACTAAAATTTTGGCTTTACCTTCCCCCCAACTGGTTGGACCTCTTACAGGTATGTAATCAGGGTCGAGTCTGGGATTGGAATTAGAATTAGCCATGACTGTTTTGAGTGTAAAAATCAAGAGTGTGTTATAAAATGTAATTAAAAACCCAGAAAAAATAATTTTTAGAATTTCATAATGAACTTCAGTTGAAAATGATTTTTCTTATGACCTTGATGAACTGAATTTACCGCCATAATATTGGAGTGCCTTTAAATAATACAACAGTATTATCCGGGGCTGTCGATTGGTGTTGAAGGCATGGAGCCATATCAGTTTTCTGCTAAACTCGTCAATACAACCGTGAATGTAAATTCCGTATGCTTTCAGCTTATCATATCCATCTAGGCACCAACGATAATTTGGGCCCTACAAGAGAACAATAACCATGTAAAAAGTGTTTTTTCAAAGGACATATAATCATGCTTGGCATAATCAAAAGATATAATCTAAAAAATGAAAAGATTTATAGCATTTTTACGAGCATAACATATAACCTGGCAGGGAAAGTTGGATGATTAGGTTTAGGTATAACCACTGTAGCCCATTCAATTTAAAATGTCAAACTCAATGAAAACCAAAAAGTAAGTTCAATTTGATACACAGCTTTCACTTCCTAAATCTCCCCATGAGATTGAGAAAGGCTAATATAGAAAAATGCTTATCCATTATTGATTTAAAAGAACTATGTTGATACATGAGTTTCATTTAAAAGAACTATGTTGATACATGAGTTTCATATTCATGAGCTTTGACCAGTTGACCTTGTTATTGAACGAAATGTTCAACTGTTCTCTTAGGGGCTCATTGATGGAAAATGTTTCCACGGATTACAGTGATGGAGCTTGCTAATTTTTTCTGTATCAAACCTACTCTCATTTCATCGCTGCATTGATCATTTCAAAATGAATGAAGTATAGTAAGGACGTGCACCAGAATGGGATGACTTTTCTAAAAGCAGGATGGGAGTGGGCAGGATTGCTGAGATTTCTTCCAGCCCGCATTTCCCACTTTTCCCGCAAAAAGACATTCCTCCTGCAAATTTTTTTCAACCAAGTAGCTTAAAGAACTATTGTTTTAAGTTGATACGTTTACTGTATATTATAAGTAGCAGGGAGATAATTTTTTTAAATTTAAAAATGGATAAAGTGATGCCAGGTTTAGGTTTTTCACCTAAATCTAGGGGTTTTAATTTTTATGGTAAATTTAGGGTTAATTCTAAGGTATTTTTTTGAGTATTTTCAGTCTTTTAGGGTTTCACTGGATTTAGTTGGGATCATGCTAAAATAACCTTTACTGTATTCTCCTGCAATAAAAAATTAGAAAAACAAAATCAATGACATATCAATGATTTCTTAGGTAATTCTAACACTATTTTTCACACTCCAAGTACCTAGTTATGTGTGGAAAGTTTTTTTGATAGTCTTTGCAAAATTTAACTTGTTTGTGTTGTTCAGTGAAATAAATTGTCGGCTTCAGTTCTCACAACTTTGAAACTTTCAGCAGGGGAAGCAGCATAGTTAAAGCTGCGCCATCTGATATAGATTTTTTTTTGATTTTGTGCCAACAAGAAATATGTTGATGCGTTTTTGAGATAATGTGTATAATTCTCGAGAAAAAGAAAGCCCAAGTGATGACGAATTTGATGCCACAGCTTTATTTTCAGGGTTGGAAAAAAACAGTTTTTCAATTACCAGGTTTTGGTTTTTAATGGTTTTTTTCATGTTTTTATGGTTAAATATTTTCACGTTATTGAAATGAGATAGGAAACAAGACCAAATTAGTTGATTAAGTTAAGCATGAATATTTAATTTATGCATCTACTATAATCTGTGGCGGGTTCGTAAGGCATAATATAAATAAGCAATGCCAAGGTTTTGTTGCGGTTGCCGTCGTTCCTCCTAAAAGACTCATGTGATCTCACCCATAGTAAAGTATACCAATAAATCATATGGAAAAAAATATCACTCTGCCTTCATCATGACTGAGGCATCACAAAATTGTAAAATGTATAAATTTTTCATACAAAATTGAATGGTTGAGCCTGACTTGATGATAGCCCACTGAATTTGACAAGATTGAAATCAAAAATACACGGAAAGAATTCTCAAGGTGTCAGGCCAGTTGGCGAGTAAAGAAGACAGATTTTTAAAAAATTTCAATTTTTGATCAAAAGATGCGAATTTTAGCAAAAACACTTGTATTTTTCACCTTTCTCAATCCAAAAATTCCAGGTGGTAAATCGACATTTTTCAAAGGGACGGGGTTTACCCCCCCCCCCCTTGTCTGCATCTGTGGTTCAATGTGCAGCCATTTAGAAGCACACCAGAAGTTTCGAAAGTGCAGCCAGTCATTAGTAGACTATTTGTTTAGAGTTCATCACACATGCATGTGAGGAGCTTTGGGGGTATTTAATTACCTTCCAGCAGACTCTACACCCAAGCAATGATGTCGAGATGCAGGAAAATGAGTACAATAGAAGAGAAAGTCGCCAAGTCCAATGATTTCTCTAAGCAAAGTATATCATCTAATTCCAAAGAAATATCAAAATTTTAAAAAGTGTTGACCAAGCAAAGAGTTTAGCATGTTTAGCTGATATAGGTTGAGGAATATGCTGCTTGGATGTTAATAGACATTTCTTTTTGTTATCAAGAAAGGAAAAATTTATATTCCACAATAGTGACTGTATTGGGACAGTTTTTTTCAGGGATGGGGTGGGGACAATTTTTCCCTCATTCTTTCGGGGACAGGGAGAGATATGTACTATAGAGTATAGGCATGTATGATACACGTTTATATTATTCACTACAGGTATGATGTATTATAGTATAGGCATCATTACCAGAGTACTGGTTGATTGATTAATAATCTTAATAATCTTGAGTTTTCAAGTCCAGTAATGAATAACAAACTGAAAACTTAACTATTCAACAAATCAAGTGGGCAGTGGTTGGCAGGCGCATGAATTTGGGTTCCCTGATTTCATTGAAAATGTCAGATTAGTCAAAAAATAGAAACTCCATTCATACCATCCAAGGTCTGGCCCCTATACCTCACCCCCAGTTAAGGATGAATGAATAGTCACACCAAAGGTTAGTAGTATACCAAACAAAGTTACCCAATGCAAAAAAACTTAACAGACTCGAACAATTGAAATCTGCCTAAATACACCACCTTCAATATGTTATTTTAAGCATAGGTATATTTTATGCTTGTCTTTCATTATTCTATCCAGCAGGCAGCAACTCACCAGCACATAATATTATGATATATGAGAAAGAAAGCTGTTGAATAATGATTATAAAAGGAACAAACAAGTGACGTGTGAAAGCAAATAAATAAACCAATCAGAAAAAGTATTATTTTGCTCTGTACTTGAATAGCATCCCAAACTTGTAGTGGCGTCACAGTTGGATCGTGTCGACGCAAATTTAAGTAGCGGAGCCATCTCTTTAAGGTTGCAATGCTGCAAAATAGTATAAAATTATTTATGAGCTATCTCTTGGCATAAATAGCTAAATGTAAACAAAGTTTGTAAAAGTGGCCGTATTATGCAGCTGGGAATGGGATACCAGCAGGACATTATCCTGTCTCTAAAACTAACTGGTTCACCTAACCTCCACTAAATGATTCTTCCATCGAAGTTCATAATATGCTGAAATTTTATTGGCAACCCCAATTTTTTTGATTGTTGACCCACAAAAAGTTCATCGTTAGGGCTAAGCCAGTTTAATTTTTAGCTTTATTGTACCAGTACACCAATATCTACCAGTATACCACCTTATTCTGATTTCCAAATAATGTCGCATAAAATCCACAATTTCTCGATTGGTGTAACTTCTGAAAACAAAATATTCCAGAAATGGGCGCAAATTCAACAGATCCATTAGTATCGTTCAACCTGTAAAACAGCAAAGCAACTAGAGAATGTGACCATTCTGCAGTGAGCTATTACATGTGTGGGTGTGCACATTTAATCTCCAGAACTGTGATGTGGAAAAACTGGTCTCACCTCAGAATTGGAATCAGTACACTTCAAAAGATTTGAACATTCACAAACAAGATTTGAGAATCATATCAAGATTAGAAGAAAAGACGTTCTTCTCCAAATATTTATTATACTTGCTGTATCAAATATGATTTTGATATTGTTTT
Source organism: Romanomermis culicivorax (assembly GCA_963922205.1). Taxonomy (NCBI): domain Eukaryota; kingdom Metazoa; phylum Nematoda; class Enoplea; order Mermithida; family Mermithidae; genus Romanomermis; species Romanomermis culicivorax. The sequence continues at coordinate 177,353 of CAWUHX010000386.1, read as the reverse complement.
TAGCTACAAATGCAACATAATGAAGAATCAAAGTTAAATTTTTAAAGTAAGTTTGCAAAACTCGATCAAGCACCAATTAAGGCCTATTTTAAAATATGTCAATTAATAAAATCCGATAAATCCAACTACCATTTAAGGCGCTTTGTAGTAGACAGGTTTCTGGAAAATAATGAAAAAAACTGGGCACTAGAATCAACTGATCACATTTGATAAAGAGATCATAATGAACAAATAATATAGAGTATAAACACCAATGAAGGTGTTATTTTAAAAACGACTAAAAATCAAGTCCCCGTCCAACAAAACATCCCAGGCACTTTGAAACTGAGCGTATGTTAGAGATGAAGAATTGAAATTAATTTCGCTCGTGCAAACTTGAGTGACGATTGTTTCAAATTCACTCAAAGAACAGTCGACTCGAACCATAATCGACCAATCCTTACCAGGATAATTGGACCCAGTAACGTACTTGAGAAAGATTCCCACACCTAGGAGTTGAAAATATTATGTCATAAGGAATACTCATAACAAAGGTACACAGGGTGTCTCAGAAAAAAGGTACCTTCTACATGGAAATTGGCAAGCAAATGTGGCCCTGCATAGTGTGCATTTAAAAGGTTAGTAGACTGCATACTGTCCGCAGCAGTTGGTCTGCAATTCTAAGTGTCATGTGTTGAAACAGTTAATTCCAAATAGATTACACAATTTTATTTGATGACAATTTTATAGATGTCTTTCTGATGCTCATCAACTATTTCATTCGTCTTCAGTCGGAAAGAGCTTGTTCCATGAAAAATTTATATTATAATTTTGTTGAATGCTTGAAAAATTGGCAGAAGTGTTTAAAATTTTACATTCATACAGGAAACAGGATGAATATGCATTGGATGTAAACTGAAGGTATTACGCTAAAGACAATATAGGTACCCTTTTTATAAGGGGACACCGTGTGAAAAGAGAATGAAATATACGGTTTTTTTCTTCCAAATATCGCAAATAAGTGACGAAGTATGGTTCATAATTGCTGCAGTCTTCGAATACGAACATACGCATAATTTCGCCTGATGTTCGGCTAACTTCAGAAATGTTGGGCAATAAAATTTCCTCAGCATCCGTGCAACAATTGAGATTGCAAGTTTTGTAGACGCCTTGCACTGAAAAACTTTCTTTCATAACTTTATATTCCCCAAAACGAACTTCATTAGAGAGCAGGAGCAGGGAGCTGTACATACTCCTAACGCAATGATCAAAATTCTAAAGTATTTTACATTCTGCCCAATAGCCCTCTTATGCGTCCTTATACATTCAGAGCCCAAACAGTCCAACCCTCTCCTTATAACAAGAAAGGAAAGGCTAAACGGCAGGCCAATCATTGTCATAAGTCAATGTTTAAGAGGTTGATACCCTAGAAATAAGTGAACCTTTTCAAAATTCATCTCACTCAATTCTAAATAACTTTTGTCAAAATATTGTGAATAAGGAATGGGAAAAGAAATCAACAATCAACAAGAAGGAAATCAAAAAGTAAAAAGGAAGCAAAAAAGGAAAACTGAAAATACAAAGATACAAGTCAAAATATAAAAAACCAAGATTAAAAGGAGAATGAATCAAAAAGTAAAATGAAACAGAAAATGACAGAAAGAAAAGAATATGGGGATATAAAGATAAATATATAGAGACCAGGATAAAAGACAAAGAAACAAAAAGTGACACTTGTAAATGAAGAATGCTGGAAAAACATTATGATAGAAAAAATAGAACATATTAAAGAAAAAATGACCTCAAGAAGACAGAAAACCGAAAAAGGAAACATGAGATGGGAAGTTCAGAAAAAGGGAAATCTGGATAAGAAAAAAATGAGAAAAAATTACTGATTTAGTGCTCAGTTCGAGAATCACATGAAACGCACTGGATGTTTCTAAATGAAAGGCCCCATGATGCGATGTTTACACATTAATATGGTGTGTGTCACAATACCACATATCTAAAATAGAAGCAATGGTGTTTTTGAATTTGGAAAATACGACTTTACATGCTGCAAAAACTTTGGAAGAAACTGAAGTTAGGAAACTCCATTCGTTTTGTTGCCAAAAGCAGCAACATAATCCTAGATTGACGAACAAGAAACAAGCTACTATATACAAAAAGGGTGAATATGTAAATCACTTTCAAAAAAATTCGAAAAATATGCATTTTTGGGAAAGATTTTGTAATCTTTGGATTGCACATAGAAGAACATTTTTAGTCAAAAACAGTTAAATTTAATGACTTGCTCATATCTGGGAAAAATGCACTGACATAAAGTTCACATTTTTGCAATAAAGAAAAATATGTGAAATTATGACTGAACCATAATTATTTGTGGTCAATGCGTTGATCATCATAATCATTAGTTGCTTGGAATTCAGAGGAAAGAATGCTTTTCCTAAAAATTCTTGCTCTCAAGCTCCTGTAAAATAAAGTTAGTTTAGTAGTTAATACCGAATAGATCAATTTCTGGTTTACGCATATCAAAAGTCAAAATTCGAAGGATAGATTCAGCCAACTGAATCGCATCTTTTTCATTGCTAGGTAATTGAAGATAATTGGTGGGATCGATCGAACTTCTCGACGTTGAGGCTACACAATGCTCGATACCATAAACAGTAGCAATCTCGTTGATGCGTTTAGTTTGCTCAATCGACAGATTTACCTCACCTTTGCATAACTAAATTAACTTTAAGATGCTAAGAAAGTCTATACTTTTAAGATGATTAAATTTGTAACCTTTCGAAACAATATTTGATCGTCAACATCAGAAATATCCTCCGGCGTCAAAAGATACATCGCCTCTTCAGCTGACGCGCCGCACAACATTTTTTTGAAAAACGGGGACAACCCACCGAAAGCAAACTTTTCGCCATTGGACAATAGAAGAAGATGGCAAAACATTTTAACCAGTGGTTTATAGTAACCACTGTGACGCAAACTGGCATTACATTTAGGCATCAGATGATCATTATGACCTGTGTGGAGTATAAAGGGAATCTGAAGAGGTAAGCTAGCGATTTACCTGGAAAGCTTAATGCAACCCTACCTTCAAAAATTACGTAAATTTTATCATTTAAAGCTAATCCAGCTTCGAAAATATCACGAATTATTGAGACATATTCTTCGCGTAAACCACTTCCATAACCTTCTTCACTTTGGAATTTTACAGACAACTTTTTATACAAGTTTGCTAAAAACGTAATACAATTTTCATGAAACATGTACATGTGATGAGATGGAAAGGGATAAATCCTCTTCAAGGGATGCAAACATCCCTAACAACAACAAAATAAAATGAGGTTCGAAAATCAAAAAATCAAGTATGAGTAGAAATTGATAACATCACTATGTCATAAAATGAATATTTTGGTAAATTATCTAAATTTGCTAGATTTATACCTAAACATGGTCATAATTTGTGTCACCAAATATGATCTTTCATGAGTATCGTTGAAACTTTTCATTTGATATAAATTTTAAATACTATTAATTCATGATGAATGTAACTGCTGATTTCTGTTTGATAAAGGATTTTGAGGATTAATGGGCAATTTAGATGCAGAGAAAGATGTTTTGAAGCATAACATTATTGATAAAAATAATGAATTCTGGAAGGAAAAAGGTCAGGCTAGTGCATGGTTATTACGTGCTGATAGTATACACAGGATAGCATTTATCTGAAAATTTTCATCTATACATAGCGCCTTTTTTCTGCTTGCAACTGAACATTTTTGAGAAACAAATTTAAGCACTCTCATTTATTGTTTACTGAACCATTCAGTGCAAATAAGTGCAAAATCGTTTGTCAACGTTCGAAAGTCAGTAGATTACATTTAGATAAACTCGGCAGATTAACCAGGAAAAGTAAATTTGTGATGTAACATGCATTTCCGATTTCAGACATTGCAACCACTGCAAAACTTGACTATCAGCATGCACATTAAATCCAGACATGCACAGCAGGAGTTTTAAAGCAGGATGGTCCTCGAACCTTTCATCAAAGATGGATTAAGGGGGTGATTGAACAAAAAACGAAAAAAACTCCACAGGCATGTTTATCTATCATAGTATACAAAAAATGTTTTCAAAAAAGTTTAGGGTCTCAGATAGGAGGGTTTACCCCTCTAACCTCTACGTGCATGCGTGATGAAATTATAATTAAAATGATCATTAATGACTTACCAAACAAAATCATAATTTGTGAATCTTGTAGAATAAAACATCAGTAACTGGACATTGTGTTCTATGATTGAATTCAAAAAGTTTGTTGTATTTACAACAGCTATACAATCCTGCACTGCTACTGTAGCCAATGCTAAACATCATGGAAATTCCTCGCGGCAACCTCTTCACTAGATTTATTAAATCGGACTTTTCCCTTGCCATAAAATTTTAAATCCTCAAGGAGGCCACAGAAGAATTGACAGCATTTGAAGATCGATGATTACGATTAGCATACTATAGCAAAGGTCTCCGTCCTCCATCGAACAGAAAAATTTTAATTAGCTAGTATGCTACTTTAAACTTACCATCGTTTGCAAACGGTTCGCCTTTATAGAGACACAAAACTGCATTATGCAGTTCAAACCGGCTTTTTTCATGTCTGTCGATCAAAATCGAAATATCTGTAGAGCCAGATTGCATTTCAGTCAAGTTTTTGAAATGCTTTTTTGTAGATAATCGATTATCTTCTTTTGCACCCGGCAAAGTTTCGCAGTCTGCATATAGGAATTTCTGTGAATCAGACAAGCAACATAAATGCTGCATTTACTCAAAGACATAAGATAATCCGCAGCACTTTCCAAATTATCATACAATCTTACAGCCTCCTGTGCCTCTTCATTTGACACAGGGAATATGTTTCGTAGCTGATTTATCTTATGCTGCTCGCTGGCTTGCGATTTATCGTTTTGGTCTACTTCAATATTCTAAAACAAGAGTCGCTAGGGATTTAAAGTGTGAAAGCAAAAGGGTGGATCAAACAATATATGAATAAAATTTAATCTAGGTAAAGTAAAATCAGATCAAATTTTGGTTACTCCGACAAAAATTGCAAAATTTTTAGAATCTATTTCCACAAATAGGTAATCAAAAGTCAATTTTTCAGAAAATTGATTTCATTCCTGACATATTTTTATCAGGTATCTACGGTGGACAAGACCGGCAAAATCAAAAAAAATTTTTCAAGAAAAAAAATTTTCACAGCAAAAAAATATTTTATGCTAGAAAATTTTTATTTGGCAGCAGAAAAAAAATTTGGAACAGAAAACATAATTTTCGCTGAAAAAAATTTTTTTGTGGACAAAAAATTTTTTTTTGCAATGAAAAATTGAAATTTTCATTTCCCCGGTCTCGGGCACCTGCATCGGACAAGACCGGCAACTGGATGAGGCTGACAGCAAGTTACACTATTAGCACTTGCCACTCTTGGGCACCTGCATCGGCCGAGACCGGCAAAATCAAGAAGAAAAAAATTTGACAAGAAAAATTTTTTTTTTGTTTGAAGCAAAATGGAAATTTTCCTTCTGCCGCTCTCTGGCACCTGCATCAGTGGAGATCGGCAACGGCCGATAGCGGCAATAATTGATGAGTATGTTATGTTTGTTTTTATCTGCTTATAACAGCACGAAAAACAAAAAAGTACTGTGCGGCTAATTCGCATGGATTATTGGCGCTTCAGTTCATTCTAGTTCATCCTGCTAAGCCTGAAAAGCTGCAACTTGTAAGATATAAATTGCCGTAGAATCCACATATTTTTCAAAAAATTCCATCAACAGGCCAATAAATGACCAATTTCTATCAGAATTCATTAAAATATGTGGATTTTAGAGCAATTTTGATCTTACAAGTTGCAGCCTTTTCAGGCTTAGCAGGATAAACTAGACTGAACTTAAGTGACAATAATCCATGCGGATTGGCTGCACAGTACTTTTTTTGTTTTTCGCGCTGTTATAAGCAGATTAAAACAAACAGAACATACTCATCAATTATTACCACTATCGGCCGTTGCCGATCTCAGCTGATGCAGGTGCCCAAGAGCGGCAAAACGAAAATTTGCACTTTGCTTCAAACAAAAAGAAAATTTTTCGGTCAAACATTTTTTCTATTCCAAAATATTTTTTTCTGCTGCCAAGTAAAAATTTTCAGGGATAAAATTTTTTTCTTGTCTAAAAAAATTCTTTCTCGTCAAAAATTTTTTTTCTTGACTTTGCCAGTCTCGGCCAACACAGGTGCCCGAGAGCCAAGTGCTGTTACTGTAACTTGTTGCCGGCCTCGTCCAGTTGCCAGTCTCGGCCGATGCAGGTGCCTGAGACCGGAAAAATAAAAATTTCAATTTTTCATTGCAAAAAAAATTTGTGTCCAGACAAAAATTTTTTTTGGCGAAAATTATGTTTTCTGTTCCAATTTTTTTTCTGCTGCCAGATAAAAATTTTCTAGCATAAAATATTTTTTTGCTATGAAAAATTTTTTTTCCTGACGAAGAACTTTTTTCTCGATGAAAATTTTTTTTCGCGGCGAATTTTTTTTTTTGATTTTGCCAGTCTCATCCATCATAGGTACCAGCAAGAAAATGTTAATGTTACGGCATACTGATTCATTGTCAAAGGCGAGTGCAGGCATATGTTCAAAGTACGATTCTTCATTTCGCACTTGGCTTGACGTGTCATCCAATTTTTTCAGTTTCCCTTTCGGAACTTTGAACTAAATGAAATTCCATTTCAACCCATTGAATTCTATGTGAAAACACCAATGAAGGCGCAATGCCCAAAAATTGAAGCCTAGAAACTAGCACATATGATTTTAAAAAACTTATCCGAAATACGGAGATATTCAACCATGCTTTGATCCAACATTATAATTATAAACATTTAAGGCGCCATGAAATAGTACCAAATTGAATGATTAATTGAAAAAAATTGGAAATACTCACGCCTGTATTGACATAAAACATGTTTTTAGCGGTCAATTCATCAACATGACTAATTTTAGGTCCACTAATTGTTTGAATCAAATAATGATCTTCCGTGACGTCATTTGTGGAAATTAAACAAGTCCACTCCTCACGGCATATGTTCAAAATTTTAGTCAACGTAACGGGACCATTCACTGTAATCTAAAAAGCGTATTAATGAATTAACAGGCTTGGATTTCAGTATTCAGGCAAAAAATCAAAAAACAAATATTTGTGTGGTCAAAAAATGGGGATGGTTTAAAAAATTATTTTCGACTATGTAAGAGGTGTCCAGCCCTAAAAGATTTTTGAATTTAGGAAAAATTAATGTTTTATATGTGCATGGAATTTGCACAAATTGAATATAACATGCGAGGTAAACTATCATTCATATGATTGGGGGTAGTGCTATTGGAACCCACCCCCAGAAATTGTTGGTCATATGGCTAGCCATTAAGTGACGTGCCAAGGATTTTCCAATCCTATGGCTAGCCATATGGTAATCATAGGGACCCCCATACTTTTGACCTGAAAAATGTGAATTTTTGAACAAAAAATGATCAAAAATGTTGATTTCTTCGACACTTCCAGCCATGAAATTATTTTTCACAGTTTTTGAACAAAAATTCTTATTTTATAAACCTTTTTTTGGTGCAGAAATCGATTTTTTCCCCTTCAGTGACCTGTCCCCTAAGATTTTGGGTAATCACTGACGCCCAGTCATCTGACCCTCCCAATACCTCAGGGTCCTCTTAAAACTATAAGAATAAAACGCAAATCATTTTGCTTCCCCTTTTTCAATTTCACATATATTTTCTGTTAGAACATGCATTCATGAAAAGAAGCAACCCTGGGGAATAGTGTCACAAAAAAAGGATAATATGTTACGAATTTCTTCGGCCCAATAAAGTTCCATTTTTCTAAACCATAAGCCGTTTCACATTCGTATGCTGCGCGAACATTGAACTTCTGCAAAATGAATGTTTTACACACTGTACATTTCTTTTGAGAATCGAGTTCAGTCATAAAGAGTATAAAGACAGTGTTTGCTAAAAAATGAACTATTTCGACCCAGAAATGCTTGTTGTCCGGCAAAAAACCCAAGGGGTCTGCGGCACCTACTCTTGGATGAAGAAAGATGTATATGCTCACGTAAAATGTAAGAATCGATTGTTGCACACAAGTAGGACTCTAAATGTTTGGTGAGTTTATTTCATCCAAAAGATTGAGTTCACTAATGGTTCTAGTTCATTTTTTCCAAATACAAAAAAATAAATTATCAAGTGCAAGAGTAACCTCTTCATCATGCTAAAGTTTTAATCACAGTTCAAAGGTAAAGAACAAAGTATAGTTGGATCCACAATAACCAGGAACACAAAGTTGTAATGATACTAGATTTCTTGATTTTTAAGTTTTAAAGCATGTCACAGAGAAAATTTTTTTTAAATGGTAGTTATATTTGATAATTCAGCCACAAGTTTGAGCAAAATGACATGTTTCTGATTATGAAACTGAAAAATAACATTGTTATAATCTAAAATTGAAAATTTGACACTGAAAATATTACAAGACTGTACACATCTATGACCTTTATAGTACTTATAGGCCCAAATTACAGAAAGTGGGTTTAATGCCGGTAAGAGAAAGAGTAAAATGGTGGGTAAAATTGTAGGTAAATAAAAGTTGAGTAAAATCTTGGGTAGAATCATATGTTAAGGCTGGGTAAAAATCAGGTAGGATCGTGGGTTAAAGACAGGTAACATCGTGGGTAGAAAAAAATAACCTATGATTTTACCCATATCGAGATTATAGAAGGTGGGTTAGGTAAAAGTTGGTGAAAAAAACATGAAAGTAACCTGCGATTCTACTCTGCTATTAGCAGGGTTATATTGACAAGAATTTATATTTTTTACGTAAGGCTCGAATTTGATTGGTGCTTTGCCTGCCATTGATGTGTTGCAGCTCAGGCTGAATCTGATGTTAGTGATGGCAATGACCAGAAGCCTGAAAATTAAGATTTTTCGGAACTGCATTGATCATCATTGTACATATTTCAGTACAACAGCATCGGCATGAATTTGTGATACCAGTGGGTTATTGTCGAAGAGCACTTTTTCGAGCTGCTTTGAAAAAATTTTGAAGCACATATTTTGCTTTTCAAACTCCATTGAGATGAAAGTGATCAGTGGGTTTTTGACATCAACATTTTGAGATGCGAATCTGATGAAAATTGTGGCTTTCGACGAGAACGTTTGAAGCTTGAATAATCTTCCAGAAAAATCTTCTTAGGCTCGAAAAACAATGACTCCACCAGTCTTTGAATTAATAAACAAATACCATCTATGCTATAACAATTAAAACGCACAATAGTCTGTTTTTTATAGAATGCTTATAAATCGAAAAATTAACATCGTCTTCAAAATTGTTTGCACTGAGTCTTTGCTGACGAATTTTTTACTCAAAAAATCTTGTCAAGTTTTACAAATTTTCAATCTTATATGACATATTGCCTACAAGAAAATCTTAAAAATATAAAATATGGCTCATCTTATGGTATTAGAAGTTGCAATAAAAAAACACAGTGAGTTCATCACCCTGGTGCATGGTGCATTGTAAATAGTGATTATTAAGCAAACAAATACCCCTTACGCTCAATCTAATCCTTTCAGAAAATTCCCTTGCATAAATTTTATACCTGTGCACAATACAGTAAGGCATAATTATTCCAGGATAGCTGCAGTTACAGGAGAATGAGCGGATGGCTCACATGATCAGGGAAGTAGCACATAGCAGTCATAATAGTTATTGCTTTGAACCATAAGAAATGTTTCATTGCGAGATATCGGTATTTCAGTTTTGGGATAGCCTGTTCATATGACTAAAAACAAGCTCACCATGAAAAACATGTACAAAAATGGTGGGTTGGATAACCCGTCATTTACCTACATTCTTTAATACAAAAACAAAAAAATCAGGTAAATTTCCAAGTTAAACATTAGTAAAATAGTTGGTAAAAGATGGGTAAAATGGGGAGTAAAACTTTGGTTTAAAGATGGGTAGAATCACGAGTAAAATTGTAGGTAAAAGGAGGGTAAAATGGGGGGTTAAACATGGGTCACATTACCCGAGATTTTACATTTACCTTATTTTTATTTTACCCGCATTCTGTAATTTGGGCCATAGACTGTATGACACGCATAAGGGGAATACTCAATCTGTGCCCCTCGACAACACCTGGCCCGAAAAAATTTTCAAACACTGGCTGAACTTTTTCGAAGATAGTTTCTTGATTATTTTTTATACAAAAAATGTGCTCCGGAAGCTCCTTTTGTCTTTTGCTCACCAGCTCCCCAACCCCCATCAATGAAAAGTCCAATGATCCTCCCCCTGGAACATTCTAGTCGAGCATACATGATGACAGTTAATATTAGTTGCATATTTAGTGAGTAGGTAAAGTAGAACTCTGAAAAACTTACGATAACCGATCCATTTAAAAAACTTTTTCTACCAGCGCCGAGCCGGACACCTCCACGAGTGGGCAATGCTTGATTTCGTGATCGAATTTCAGTTGCCATTTGAGTAATTTCGGCCATGTTGACTCGACTTAAATTTGATGAAGATTCTTCATTTGTTTCAACATTCAAATTTGTGCACAGCTCCTAAATTCAAAATTGAACTTTGAAATTTACATGTGGTGTGCTACATTATTGAAGCCTTCATGAAAATTTGGGTTTTGGTATGGAAAACAGTTCGAAATTGTCTCCATTCTGATAGTCAACTATGAGGATTTATGACAAAATGTCTGCAACATATGATCCTCAAACAAAATGTCTACGTACAAAATATCTCCAACATAATGCCTCCAACAAAATATACCCAGCAAATGGTGTCCAAACAAAATTTCACCTTGAGAAATGTGCACATAATGTCTTATTGTCTTCAACAAAATGCTGAAATGACATACCCCTGAGAGGTCCCACCAGTAGAGGGTGGGGGACACGGTTTTTTTTGGTACATGATCCATTTGCACATGTACAAATGACGACCAATATTTCATTTGCACAATTTGTACGTAGAAAAAATAGGAATAAATAAGTAACCTGTGTTTCTCTATGTCATGGCCAAAGGCTAATTACCAAATCAGCGTAATTTTCAAATTTTATTTACGACTGCAAAAAAAATTCCTTTAAATTGATCAAAAAATCGAAATTTTCAAAATTCAAGTCTAATTTACAAGCAATGTGGAACAATTTGTCTAGAAAACTATCCAATAGCATATTGGATTTGCATTAGATGATAAACCGATGGTTAATCCCTCCATGATGACAAGTGAAAGCCCAAAAAAGATGTGAATCTTTCCGGCGCGAAAATTTTTGTGTATTGACCTTCGGCGACGCAGGAAAATCAATTTTTCAAACATTTATTTCAAGAATTGGATTTGAATTTGGTGTTCAAAAGTCGTACTGTTTAGAATTTTATTATTTGAAAAATCTTTAAACCAGTAATTTATTCGTTAACTCTCATGAACTTGGCCGAAAAGATATGAGTGGAAGAGCAGAAATTTCCAAAAACTACTTCCATTCCGAATTGATTTTGCGTTATTGCAATAATTGCTTCAAAAAGTTTACAGATTTGACATATTGATCTTTCTCAAGAAATGTTCCAATGAAAAACTGTGAATCTTCATTAAATATCAAGATAAAATATTGAAGATTACCATATGAAACACGAGATAAAACGTTTGAGATGATGAAAACTATTATATGTTTAAAGATAGGTGAGGGCGGGCATTCTAAAAGCTGCATCTGAGCTAGGTAATACATAATAATGATTATTAAAGTTATAACCAGTGTGAAACGCCAGAAAATTTTGAGATTATGAACTTCTAAAATGCACCAAAATGCATATTTTCTGTACCTTACCCCCAAAATTTTCTTCCCTAAACGGGTAAAGAGCTGTTTGTACATGTACAAATGACTACCTCAATTTCGTTTGCCAAAAAAAATTTTCATTTGCCTCCGGCAAAAAAAACACTAGTGGGGGGACCTAACGTTTTTGAGTGGGGGCCCTGAAGTTCCCAAAATTTTCAGGGGGAGGGTCCAAAAAATCCCGAAAAATGCCAAAAATTCCGAAAATTTTCCTCAAAAAAAATAAAAAAGCCATTTTTTCAAATTTTTTAGGACATTTGGGTATAGGTTTATATCAATTTGGTGGGTACACCCCAATACAGGTATGGTTGCTGACCAGTGACATACGGCTCAATCCCCCTTTGGTTGACACATTGGTGGACATAGGAAAAGAGAAAAAAATGCTAAGAAAAATATTAGATAAAGGAGGAAAATGATAAAGAAATCGGAAGCAAAAAATGAAAGAAAAAAATTGTTACTGCAATGATATAACAAAAACATAGCTTTCCATGCTTAGTTGGAAGGCTGTACCTCCACTTAACTCCCTATTGATCTGCTGTATCATATGAGCATATACTGACATCCCAGAAAAGAGTATTTTGTTATTAGGACATTTTTTCTTGATCTTGCTTCTACTACTTTTTCTTAGTATTTTTTTATTTTATTTCTTTTTTTTTGTTTTTCTCTTCTTCCACTTTCCTATGCTTGTTCTGTTTGCTGTTCTCTATTTTTCATTTTCTTCACTTTTCTCTCTATCCTAGTGTTATTTCTTTCACTTTGAATCAAACATGTAATGTAACCCCTATGTCTGGGGGCTCAGGGGCAGGTGACTTTTTTGGGCGGAGGGTAGGGATCCCCATAATTTTGGGGAGAGAGGAAAAAGGAAAAAATCTGGAGGAAAAAAAATCGATTTTTTTGCTAAAAAGTAAAAAAAACGATTTAAAAAATAGTAATTTTTATCTAAAAACTGTAAAAAATGTATTCATAACACGAGGCGCTGAGATAATTGACGTTTTTGAATATTTTTTGTTCAAAAATTGAGATTTTTCATTAAAAAACTTACATTTTTCAGTATTTTCCCGACCAAATGTATGGGCGTCCCTAAGACTACCATATCGCTAGCCATAGGATTAGAAAATCCTAGGGGGCCGCCCAATGGCTTGCCATATGGTCGACGATTTCTGGGGGGAGGGAGTTCCCATAGCACTTTCCCCCAATTACATCTATGCTTAGAATTTTATGTCCTCTATATTTTTGTTTTCTGCACCCTTCACTTGTCACTTTCTATCATCTGTTATATCTTATTTATCTTTACTTCTTTTATCATTATATTCTTCCTGTTTAAATTTGTGTTTCCAGTTCCATTTCTCTTATTCTTTGTATCTTATCATTGTCTTCTTTGATACTTGTCTGTTTATTAAAGTCAATACAAATCATGGAAAAATCATAAAAACGTGTGAAGAATGTGGCTTGAATATTTTGAAATTGCAATTTATAAAACGTTTTATTTTTTCATCATTTTTGTCGATGGTATAACAGTTCATGTTGAAAAATTCCACTCTGTTTAATCTCGATATGACCCAAAAATTTAAATTCATGTTCAATACGAAAAATCCGACCAAAAACATTGCTTTCCACCTTTTACAACAATTGTAAACAATTTTTTATAGATATTTTGTTGGAGACATTTTGCAGGTGGGCATGCTGTTGGAGACCATGTGTTGGAGACATTTTGCTGGACATATTCTGTTTGAGACATTATGTTGGATATATTTTGTATGGAGCATATATATGTAACTGGGGGGAAGTGCTATAGGAACCCCCTCCAGTAATTGTCGGCCATATGGCTAGCCATTAGACGACCAGCCCCCAAGATTTTGCAATCCTTTGGCTAGTCATGGTAGTCATAGGGACCTCATACATGTAATTGGGGGGGGAAGTGCTATGGGAACCCCCGCCCCCAGAAATCGTCGACCATATGGCTAGCCATTGGGCGACCCCCCCCCCAGGATTTTCCAATCCTATGGCTAGCCATATGGTAGCCCTAGGGACCCTCATAGTTTTAGTCGGAAAAATACTGAAAAATGTCATTTTTTCATGAAAAATGTCAAATTTCGAACAAAAAATGGTCAAAAACGTCAATTTTCTCGGCGCTTCGCGCCATAAGTACATATTTTATCATTTTTTAGACAAAAATTACTACTTTTTAAACCGTTTTTTGGACATTTTTCATGCAAAAAATCGAATTTTTTTCCCTTCAAAATTTTGGGTATTACTGACCCCCCCCCCAGACCTCAGAGCTCCGTTACATGTATGAGGGACCTCCATACTTTTGGTCCAGAAAATACTGAAAAATCTCAATTTTTTATGTTAAAAATATCAATTTTTGAACAAAAATGGTTAAAAACGTCAATTTTTTCGGCGTTTTGGACCATAAATACATTTTCTACAGTTTTTTCAAACAAACTATTATTTAACAGTTTGGGAGTTTTTTGACAAAAAATCTCCCTCCGAGAGCTCTCCCCCAAAGTTTTGGGGGATCACTGTCCCCCTTGCCCAAAATAAGTTACCTGCCCCAGAATCTTTTAGGTGTATGGTATAGAGACATTTTGTGTGGAAGTCATATGCTGGGGATATTTTTTTGGAGATATATTGTCACAACACCAAGTATGTTACGTGGAACATGGATGCATGTGAACATCGTCGGCAAGAATTTGCTCTAGGTGCCAGAATAAAAGAGATGCAACGACAATTCGACATTAAACATTTTCCCCGCGTTAGTCCACTGACGTCCCGATTTTTGCATTCCATTGATAATAAATTCAATAGGTAGGTAATGCTGAAAAATATGAAATGAATAAACGAGGTGGATGGAACAATACGATGAACGAACAATACATTGGTAAAACACCAATTAAGGCGCAAAATCTGAAAGAGGCTAAATCACTGACTACAAAATTTTGATGAGATATAACTTACTTTGTGAGAATTTGTTCATAAATTCGTGAAATAGTGATACTTATAAATGCATACAATGCTTGCTTGTGGCTTACGATCCGACAAAATAAATAGCAACATCGAAAAGTCGTTTGTGGCTACAATCCAACGAATAAAAGCTGAAAAAATTAGAGACGCCCAGAAAGAAAATCGAAAGGATCACATGCATAAGTTTGCTTTGAAGTAAGGCAAAAAAGAAAGTTCAAGCATCCAAGCCAAAAAATAAATTTAAACACTTATCGTGCTTCATCCATCTTGAGAATTACAGGCTGCAGATGCAATGCGTCAATAACACGAAAATTTCTGCTCTCTGAAAAGAAACTTTCGTTGTATGAAAAGAACATGCACGATAATTTTTATGAAAAACTCAAGGGTATACATTTCTTAGCCTACATACAGATAGTTGGTTCAATTTTTTTCAAAAAGTATCAAAAAGAGGCAGGTGAGCGGGGACTGATCTAAAATGTAGCCAACATTAGAGTAAACCAAAAAACATAAAGAATGAAAAATTATGCATAAACATGACGAACAGGAAATATAATGGATAGGACATCAACAAACATTAAACCAGATCAGATAAGTAAGGAAACTAAACATTGAAATTATGTCGGCTTTTCATTGCTTCAGAACTTTGATTTTTGCACAGGCCAAGTTGCAATGTGCAACCTGTGGCGAAAAATTTCTAGTTGCTAAATTTAAATTTACTTGATTTCATTTGAAAAACGATGAAAAGTTAGTTTTTGGTATTTAATCCAATTGGCAACAGTTTTAGGCTTTGAAAACTCATTTTCCTGGCATTAGGGACATCAAGAAAAAGCTAACAACAGTCACTTGTTTGGTGCCGAGCACTGAAAAATTTCGATTTTGAGACTTTTAAAATGTCGAAAAACTCATTTTTTGAGCTCATTCTTTCGCAATTACGAATTCTTCCAACATTTACTCTTTAATGAAAGGTCTAGTTTTTTAGTAAATTCAATGAGTTTCCAGATAGGCGACAAATTATTTTTTAATCACTTTCGGAATGCAATATGTTTATGTTTACGAAAGTCAAACTAGCGAAGAACCGCAAAACGACTTTTAGACAATAGTCTCAATTTAGTCAGATACGTCAAAAAATCATTACAAGATCAAATACTTATTCAGAAAGCATTGATGTTAAAAAGCTATGAGAATAAGCTAGGACAACATTTTCTAAATCTGCACTATTTATATATTAGAGAATTTACAAATCATTCAAGCCGGCGCCATTTTAAAACACATAAACGGATATATATTTTTCGGACGGTTAACCTTCCCTAAATCCTAATCATAAGGGTCGTCTGGCTCCCAGTTGCACTGTGGGACTTGGCAGAAAAAATTTGATTGCACAGCCAGAATTTGGTTGTTGTGTGCAAAAATAAGAAACCCGTGTCAAAACCCCATTCCATCGCAGAAACCGCAAAAAACTAATTCGGGAGTACGGAGGAAAATAGATCAGGTCAAAAAAACAATTCGAACGCCTATAGGAACAACAAGTGTAAAATATGATCGTAGAATCAGTCCAAATAAGCGGACCGCATAATATTAGACACATTGCAATTTGCAAAGGAGTGTTCATTAAGTTTTCAGATTCAGACAGTTCGTACTGAATTGTGCAAGAAAATAGCCTGGAACCAATCAAATCAATCATCATGTTGAGAATATATAACCAATCGTGAATCATGAAAGACCACCCCTCAACCAATCACATAATGCCGCCTCTTTTGGCGGGAATGATCCCTCTGCAATGAAAAAAAAATTTTTTTCGGCAAAAACTTTGTTTACTGTAGTTTTGAAAAAATTGCTCGCGATTTTTGAAAACAAAGCTCACGAAGATCAGAAATTCATCGTGCGCCGATTAGGATCCATGTTGGTTTTCAAAATTTATTTCAATTCTTTTCAAAAAGTACGATCAATTTTTTCAAACGCACTCTTATTTTTTTCAAAAGCGACGGGACCAGTTGAAAACGATGACGCTGAAATTTTTTGAAAAAAATGCTCGCGAAATTGAAAAACCTACTCGCGATGTTCGCCAAAATTACTGTAATTGGATGTGCTCCGTTAATTTTTTCAAACGCGAGCAGTTTTTTCAAACCTTTTCTCATTTTTTCAAATGATCCTCCTGTCTTTCCGTAGTTAGGGTAATAAGTGTGTTACTGTAGATGAAAAAGGAAAATTGATGATGAACGGAAAATGGAAAACGAAAATATATGTGGAACAAAAATGGACATACAGTATACAAGTACGGCACAAAAAGTAGGGCAAAAAAATCGATCTGGAAAAAACTGGAAATACCAGTGCCTGTGTAGTGCACAAAGGTGAGAAAGGTAAGGTAAAAAAAACACCATAAATGGATCTGGAAAAAGTGGACGTACAGTGCATATAGTGTCCAAGGAAAAAAGGTAAGGTAACAAAACCAAAATCAATTTAGAAAAAGTGAACCAGGGAAAAGAGCACACCTAGGGGGCATAGAGAAAGAACATGCAGAAAAGATTATACATAGGTCTGAAAGAGATGGTGTAGTGGACAAAGGAAAAAGAGCATGGCTAGTGGAAATAAAGAGAAGACCTACAGGAAAAATGTTATTGATTTAAGAAGAGAACATTAGACAGCAGTGAAGAAAGCACCTGTGCTTGATAAAGGAAAAAGGCTACTAAATGACTTTTCAAAAATGTAATGTGTTGTTTGCTTATATTACAAAATAATCTTATCTAACCCATGACCCCCGACTACTGTAAGCTGTCTAGAAAAAAGAATAAGACCTAAGAAGGTAATGTATGAAAAACAAAAATCGATCTAAAGAGAACATGTAGTGGACAAAGAAAAAAGAGCATATGTAGTGGACAAAATAAAAAGATGCCCATAAAATTATTGTCATTTAATGGAGAACATGTACTGGCTGGTATCAAAAATAACGAGTAATCTGAAAAAAGATAGTACCAGCAACAAATAAAGCTGTAAATGTTTTTTATTATAAAAAAATGAGAATGTACATGATATATAAATATATAGCTCAGTTAAATACTATAATCGGTAAAAGTTTCATGATTTTTGTCAATCATTACGAGAGAGTCAAATTCTGCGTATATAATTGCTTCTATTCCACCATCGGGTATATCTTCTCCAAAGTTCATTTGCAAACTGGTTGTTCCTTCATGTATAAGTTCCCAAAAATTACCTTCCATACCGCAAGGAGTCAAATCAAAAACAAAAATTGCACTATGAGTCATAAAATCATTTCGAGTAATTACATTGCCTTTATTATCTGCACCAATCCCTATGCCTTCAAATAATTGTATGAAAGTACGCAAATATTTGTTTTCTTTAAAATCTAGCATATAAGGAGTAGTAGGTAAAGTTGTAGTACCACTAGTTATTTTAATCTCATTTTATCCAAAATGTTTAAAATTAAAGAAGCTCTGATAATAATCACATCTAGCGGCAGCACCATCAACGAGTGCGACAACAAGTTGACGAGGCAATACTCCTGTGAACAACAAGTTTAGAGGTGCTGATTGACGGCTAGCTGTTATGTATACACTTGTAACATGACATCGAGGAATAGGGTATTTTGCAGCCGTATTTTGTAACATAGATTCAATAGCTAGATTGATATTATCTGCAACTTCTACTAATTAATAAATAAAGACATGTTTTTAACTTCGATTTTGTATGCCTCTGTGTCAGTAGATATAAATTTCTGCAAACAAAAATCATCTCTATGTCTGTATAAATCAATTTTCAAGGTACATTGATTCAATAGAAAGTGTTCTTGCATAAATAGATCAGCATGTATGGGGGCCATTAATTCAACGACAGTACTGTTTTTGAACATTCGCACTCTTTCTAAAGCACCCTTGTTTTTCTTTATATCAAGAATATCATCATTTTCAAAAGCATAACCAGCAGCTGCAACATGCGTTGATTTAGCATCGCGACCATAGTTCAATTCCATTTCCAAATAAGATCTGTAAGTGTATCTATCTCCACTGAAATTTTAAACTGTAAAAAATATGTGCACATACATATAGTTATCATAAAACTTACCTGTCAGATATTAATTTTCCATTTAGGTAAATTTTGATCTGTTTAAAAAATGTTTTACCAATCAGATTGATTGGTGCTACAACATTTCCAGTAGGGTTATTGTTGACATCCGATGTTAAAACACAAGCACCACCATTAGCTTTTGTAATTCGAATAGTAAAATATATAAAATTTTTTGATAAATCTAGCATATATGAATCTGGTGAAACAACAAACTCGTACGGTCCCTCATTAGTACAAGGATTCTGGAGTTGTATTTCAGACCAAAAACTTCTACGAATAGCTACTTGAGTTGGAGGTACGGTAAATAAATCTAATTCCATTTTACTACTAGAAGATGATGCAGCATCAATAAATTTACTCATTTCGAATAGATATCCTTAAAACCGACCATTCTACTTGGAGTCTTTTTTAAGAATGAGGAATGTTGTTTTAGGTGCTTATGCTTATGTTGCTTTATTTGACCATTATTCAACATTTTATTGCTCTTCAAATGTATCGTAGAAGTTACATGTTTGCGCTTTCCTAGACCCTTTCCTTTCTGAATGCAATCACCTGTCTCGTGTAATAAATTGCTTGCTGCATTTCGCCCATGATCTGTAATACTTTTTTTAAAAGAATGTCCTTCTAGCATATCACCTGCAATTTTAGAACCTGCAGTAAGTGCGTGTTTTCCCGCAGACTTTAACAAGGGCATAGCTAGTCGCCATAAACTCTTGAAAAAATTACCCAATCCAGCTCCCTGGTGTCTATAATAGAATGGGTATGCTGCTCTAAAACCTTCCAATGCACCACCACCTAATTAAAATTGACTATTTTGTATGCTCTGTTGATAAATCTTGACCCAGTAATCAACAGTTTCGGGAATATATACTGTATGCATATATTGCTTAGCAGATAAAAATTAAATAAATAAATAAATAAATTAAGAGCGTTTGCGAAAATTCAACCTGACGACAATGTGTCCAAAAGCAAATGAATGAATGATTGTGATAAATTCAATAGTATCATAAGAATGAAGGAGTAGGTCGCCTGAAATATAATTTGACTATAACATTCCCAAATTGGAATGGTATAAGCTCATTCATACTGTTTTTTATATTAATTTCAAGTACCGTAATTCCTTTCAATTGAATGGGTATATAGTGAGGTGTTTCATATAATCGGCTTACTATATCCTTGTATTTTCCCTGCACATTCGCTATACGTAAAAGTGGTGCTAAAGTATTTCCAACAATTTGATTTTCGATAATATTATGGTAAACATAAAAACTCTGTAAATGGTTTAAATTTGGTGGCTGAATCCCCAACATATATAAATGTTGATTTCCTGGATCGGCAAGAAAAATTGATTTGGATGGTGGAATATGAGTGTTAGAATTTTTTGGTGCTTTCTCTCCAACAGTATATTGGTTAATATTGACACTTCTATTTAAAAAATCTTCAGCAGTTGCATCAGAAGCAGTGTTAGTAGGGCTAAAACCAAGAATTTCCATTAGACGCTTGCTCAGATCAATTCTACGCAAACTTGTACCACTTTTTATTCCTCGTCCATGTTCATCATGTGAAAATACAATTTCAATATCCGTTCCTGCAATAGCTGCTCCAATTTTAGCATTCAATTCCTCAATTAAATCGGCTACATTGAAGTAATGTTTTTCAAAAACTATTACTTTAATTTCTTCAACTTTATTTCCAATACCATCTGTAATTAATGTTATCACATTATCTCCACCATGGTTGGAAATTGTAGCCCAGCTGTATGGATATATTATTTCACCTAAGCCTACCTCCCAGTTTCCATCTAGTTTTAAATGGTAGGGTAAATGAGCTGAAACATCGGAGGGTGTGTTTCCATATTCGCAATTACTAGGAAGAGTAATATAAAATTGGTCGTCAAATGTTGTCATTATTATTTATAGTGTTAGCTGTTGTGGCTATTGTCTTTAATGAGTCTGGAGAAGGTAACAGTGTTGGTACAGGACTGGGTAATAAATATCCTATACAAGCGCACAATAAGCCAACCCACAATTGTGTATTAGTATTGTAGAAAGATAAATTTATTATAGCCGTAATGACTACAATGTATATTAGTATGACCTGACTGAAGAACACCACTTTGTTTCGAGGTAGACATTTTCCAAAAAACTCCCAAAGACTGATGTGAGATGTTTCCGAATGCGTACTATTACTACTGTCCATTTCAAAATAAAAAATTTTTTATTTAACAATTAACTAGTCAATCATAAATTTATAAAAAGGCGGAGCTAGTAAAGTAACCAATAAAATTACACAAAAATACATAAAGGAGGTGGAGCTAGTAAAGTAATAAAATTATACAAAAATACGTAAAAAAGGCAGAGTTAACTTTTACAAATGTGTACATAAATTATTTTGCAATTGACCTTTTACAGAAAACTTACAATGAAAGAACTTACAAACTAACTTATCATTATAAGCAAAATTTGTATTACTAAAACTTCTAAACATTTTATACATAGGAACACATCACGCTTTATAATACAAAAAATACAAAGTATATATACCACAAACTCTGCTAGAAAAATTTTGTAGGGGTTTCACATTTATGTGTCTTACTGTAGCATTCTTGTTAATATAGTTTATAAAAGCAGGAATGATTGGTCGTAAACCATATGAATCAAAAAAATATACAGAGTTGTCATTATTGAAATACATAGCAATCCAATGACTTCCTTTTTGAAAAGATGAATCTATGTTTGCAATTAGAGCGGCAGGTCTTTTAACTATCTTTGGTAATGTATCCCAAGCAAAAACTCTGAGAAAAATTCTTGATAATAGTCTGTCTTGTAGAACATAATATGCCAATTCAAAGTTGTTCATTGTAATCTTCATTGTCGTTTTGTATATACTTTTCTAAAATCCAGCTGTTAAATTTTTCAGGATAACCCCACCACTTCACAAGTAGTTTATTTTGACCGTCTGGTAAATGTTTAGTTTTTAAAATCTTTTCAATTTCATATTCTTTGATATCAGGGTTAAAATCAATTTTCTGTAGCTCTTTTTCATAAAAACGTCCTTCTATATCCTCTCCTTCCAAATCCTGAATTCTATAAAGTATTTCGTTTCTAGTCTTTACAGTTTGTTTTACCCTAAAAACTTCCTCACTCCATTGAGGTAAATAACCTTTGTTGAACACACCTCTATGCTTACTAATTCGCACGTAATCTCCTATATCAATCTTAGGTTTTCTAGTGTATGTATTCTTGGGGTAAAGTCTCTGCCATATAAGTTTTTCATTGGAATAATTAACATTAACTGGTTTTTCACCAATTGATCTATGAATAGAATGATTATAGTTTGAAACTAATGTTGATAGAATATCGATCCATTTATAAGTGGTAAACTCTGTAAAATATCTAAACAATTTAGTTTTTAAGGTTCTACTAAACTGTTCTACTATTGAACATTTTATGTCTTCATTCTGGGAAGTAAAAAATTGTATATCATTTAGTTTTAATAATTTTTGGAAATCTTTGTTGACAAATTCTTTTCCTTTATCGCTACACACTCTCCAAGGGATTCGACCTCTTTTCAAAATATTTTGAAAAGCATCACATACATTCTTTGCATGTTTTGATTTCAATGGTTCAACCCATGCGTATTTACTTATTACATCTATACATGTAAACATAAATTTATATCCATCGTTAAAATCTGCTAAAGAAGACATATCTGCCAAATCAATTTCCCATTCTTGATCCATAGCTGTAACATAAATATGGTTATGTGAAAACTTTTTGTTGACTTGTTTATGTAATGTATAACTATCTTGTTTTGAGAGCCAATCTTCAACATTTTTACGTGTAATTGTTTTATTGTGTTTTCTAGCTTCAACATATAATTTTTCAATGCTGGAAAAAGCTGTAGGATTTCTGTGTAAGTTTTTGTACAATTTTGAAAGTAGTCTATCCATTGTTCTAGTATAAAGGGGTATA
The DNA here is from genome assembly GCA_963922205.1 of Romanomermis culicivorax. NCBI lineage: Eukaryota > Metazoa > Nematoda > Enoplea > Mermithida > Mermithidae > Romanomermis > Romanomermis culicivorax. The sequence goes on along the minus strand of CAWUHX010000386.1, from coordinate 154,425 downwards.
TCGTCTAAGTGTTCTAGCTTTTCTCCGTATCTTCTTTTCTGTCGAGTTTCCTTTACTCAAGATTGTATTGTCTTTGATATCTTCTTCGTCACTTGAAAATACACCAACACCTTTCACGAGGGATTTATTCAACTGTTTGAGACTACGGTTTGCCTGATTATCTGATTCTTCAGCAGCCCTTTGGTAGGAGAGCTTCTGAGGTAGAGTGAATAACATTCTGCGCAAAGGATTTCCTATAGCCTCTAAGGGTACATTATGTTTTCTCAAAGCATTAGCAAATTCGCCTACTCCAAGTGGTTGCATAATTTTTGAACGTTTACGTGACAAATCATGTAATAAATTAATAATATGGGAACCTTCAATTAATTTCCCATCAATTAATATTTCTCCTTGCTTATTAACATGTATACTAGGGTTACGTCACACATGTTCCAATAATAATGATGCAGAACATTTAAATTGTTTAGGAATTCCACTGAGTAATTTCTCATCATTCAACCAATCTTTTTCCTCAACTTTTAAATTAATGCTATTACTTTCATCATTAGTATTTTCTTTTAAAATTATGGTAGCAGGTTGGGCGTTTTCGTGTTCAAAAGTCAAATATTGTGACAATAATTGAGAGTACATTTTGTATTGTTCTTCAGGTGTTAATGTATTGTCCTTCATAATGGGCTCTAATTCGTTACGATACATATCAACTTGTCCAGCTAAACCTGTCTTTTCATTTGCACTCGACGAAGAAGAAGCCTGAGAGTTATTCAACTTATTCAGAACCTCATGAGGGATAAGAGCAAATTTACTAGAAAATTTCATTCTATATTAATTTCTCTGTAACAAAAGCTGCTAGTGTAGATAATAAAGCCGGTAGTACTAGAGGTAAAAATGCTCCACCACTTTGAACTATTCTTGTACATTTATTATGTAAGTCTTTTTTCTTGTTTTTTTGGTGTCTTGTAGCTAAAGCTCTAAGCAATAATTTATGCTTTGCCAATTTCTTTTTTAACTTTGAATTAATAGGGATATTACCGTTCAAAATGTTCAAACAAATTTCGCATATACAACAGATCAAATCAGGGGAAGAATGTTGAAGAAAAACACGTCTTTGAACACAATTTGAATTTTTCAACACATTGAGCTCGTGAATATATTTCTTTAATCTAGAAGCCATACAAAACAGACCATACAGTACATAAAAATATTACAATAATGACCAAATGTTAAATGAACAATGAAACAGTTAATGCATTACATTAAGATAGTAATGAAGCTTCATTTTGTATAATAATATTCAACTCTTCGTGTCTAGAAAAAGCACACAAATTATTCATATTCATAAAAAACAGTTTATGTGTTGTATCTAGCTTTAAAAAAGATCTTCTACAAAAATAGAGCGAGGTTCCATCATATCCAATTCTATTAGTAATAATTTGGCAAAACACCAAAATTGTGTAACTTTTTTACATCCCATAAGGTAAACCAACTTTGTGACGTAAATGATTGCACGCCTTAGCTATGTCTTTGTAAAAAATCTTGGCTTCAGGTGAGAAACGAGTCCAAAACAAATCAGCCATCTCACATTTCTGTTTGTTGGTTAGTATTTTACCTCAAATAAAAATAATATTATAGATTAATAACTAGGTGAATAAAAAGATAAAAAATTTTTACCTTTTACTTTACTTTGCACCATTCTGACAAAAACTTCAAATGCCGCAGACATTGTAATTGGCACAGAACAAACAAAAAAACAAATTATAGAAAAACAACCAACCTCTTCCAAAATTTCGACTAAACTGATGTACTGTCAAATATTTTTTTCTGACTACGTAATAAATCCACAGTATCACTATATCCTAATCTAGTTCCCTTGATGTACAAGTTTTGAAATTTACTGGTACGGCTGCAGCAAGAAAATACAGTAGGATTGAAAATATATATTTTGAAACACATTCGTAATTGCATAAATTTTTTCTACAAAATGTAGTAAGGGTGTTATATGTAATTTATAATTTTCCCATAATAATTCCCGATCTGTACCATTATCTGTATTTGGTATCATAAAATCTGTAACATTTACAGTTTCCCCATTTTCATAAATTTGAAAAGGATATTGTAACCATACAATAAAAACAGATATAAAAAGAATTATGGTAAGGCTATTAAGAAAAGTGTATTTACTGTATAACATATCAATAAATAATAAGATCGGACTAACTTGTAAAAAGTTTTCTGTAAAAATGACGAATCATTTAGGTGTATATAAAATCATATGATTATTGTTAGGAAATATATTAGATCTAAGTCGATATTTTTCAGGACATGTCTGTGTAAGATCTATTAATAAATAGCCATATGGTATACTGGTAGCATCCTCATACGCTTCTATAAAATAATTTGAAGTAGTTAGGAAAATCTGTCGAGCCAGTGTGCGCACTTGTAATCTATCGCTAGGGTTTTTTAAAAGAATCAAATATTGAGCATTTATTCTACTTGTACGCATTCCATCAAAAAAGGCATTTTGAACTATATGTATAATTGATAGATTCCAGTGATGTGATCCTTTAGTAAAAAGTTGAGTTAAACGTTTATCATTCTTCATCTCTTGCATCATATCATCCATAATTAATAGTTTAGGTGTATCTTTACTTTTTTGAAGTTCGTCCAAGTCAGGTGAACCTTGAATGAATTCTACGTAAGAACATTTTTGAACTAATTCATCATAAGCTTCTTGCCATTTGGAATAACACCAATAAATTTTCACAGGAGCATGGTGAATCATTTCTTTAGCAAAAATTACAAGTTTTTTAACAAATTGTGTTTTTCCTGATTTTGTTGGAGTGGAAACTATGCAGTTAAATGGATGTTTCCATATATAAAACTCATCAAGATCTGACATCTTCCAAGAAAAACCAACCACTTTTTTACTTGGACACTTTTTCAAAATGATTTTATTTCATTGAGATGCTATTTATAATTACCAAAATTTCAATACAGTAAAGCAATACAGTAAAGCACGAATAGTTGGACAAAACAAAATACAGTGAAGCTAACTTCCATAAAACATTAAACATGCATCTTTTTCTTTTTCTACTACATATGCTCTTTTTTCTTTATCCATGACATGTTCTCTTTAGATCCATTTTTGTTTTTCATACATTACCTTCTCAGGTCTTTTTTTCTAGGCAGCTTACAGTAGTCCTGGCTCATGGGTTAGATAAGATTATTTTGTAATATAAACAAACAACAGGTTAGATTTTTGAAAAGTCATTCAGTAGTGTTTTTCCTTTGTCAAGTACAGGTGCTTTTTTCACTGCTGGCAAAATGTTCTCTTTTTGGATCGATAACATTTTTCCTGCGGGTCTTCTCTTTATTTCCACTAGTCATACTCTTTTCCCTTTGGCCCATTACTCATTATTTTTGATACTGACCAGTACATGTTCTCCATGAAATGACAATAATTTATGGGCATCTTTTCATTTTTTCCACTACATATGCTCTTTTTTCTTTGTCCACTACATGTTGTCTTTAGATCGATTTTTGTTTTTCATACATTACCTTCTTAGGTCTTTTTCTTTTTTCTAGACAGCTTACGGTAGTCGGGGGTCATGGGTTAGATAAGATTATTTTGTAATATAAGCAAACAACACATTACATTTTTGAAAAGTCATTTAGTAGCCTTTTTCCTTTATCAAGCACAGGTGCTTTCTTAACTGCTGTCTAATGTTCTCTTCTTAAATCAATATCATTTTTCCTGTAGGTCTTCTCTTTATTTCCACTAGGCATGCTCTTTTTCCTTTGTCCACTACACCATCTCTTTCAGATCTATGTATAATCTTTTCTGCATGTTCTCTCTCTATGCCCCCTAGGTGTGCTCTTTTCACTGGTTCACTTTTTCTAAACTGATTTTGGTTTTGTTACCTTACCTTTTTTCTTTGGACACTATATGCACTGTACGTCCACTTTTTCCAGATCCATTTATGGTGTTTTTTTACCTTACCTTTCTCACCTTTGTGCACTACACAGGCACTGTATTTCCAGTTTTTTCCAGATCGATTTTTTCGCCCTACTTTTTGTGCCGTACTTGTATACTGTATGTCCATTTTTGTTCCACATATATTTTCGTTTTCCATTTTCCGTTCATCATCAATTTTCCTTTTTCATCTACAGTAACACACTTATTACCCTAACTCCACTATTACCATAATCAAAAATTACTGTAATTCCACTATTACAGTAACTATAGGACCTGTATGCTTAACCCTATGACCTATAAATTGACAAAGAAATTGACCATATATGTTTACCATATGACCTATAAATTGACCAAAAGTCTGCCGTATATGCTTACCGTATGACCTATAAATCGACCAAAAATGACAAATTATAGGTCATACACAAAAGATAGGGGTATCCTTAACCATATGGCCTATACGGTCCGGCCTTACTACTCGCCGGTTGTCCTATTCATAGTAACAAGCAGCGGCGCAAGGTTGCCGCACAGTCGATTGTCATACTTTGTCGCCCGGTACAGCATGGCGCTGTACGGCGCCGCTTTTTTGCTTTTGGATTTTGCTCTTCTCAAAAAATATGTATTGGTCCTCTCGACAAATGCAAAATATGAAAAATGCGAAAAAGATGGAAAATACAAAAAAAAAATCGAAAAATAAAAAGCGCAAAAGAAAAATAAAAATCAATCACTCCTGCACGGTGCAGATAGAAGCTTGCAAAAAAGCCAAGTCTAAAGATTTTGCTTCAATTTGCTTCTCATTCCAACGATTAATAGCTCTTGAACTGCTGAGAAATATAAATTTATATAAATTGATTTTGAAAATTTAAATATATATACACGATTATTCATTCACATATGTGCTATATACAGGATCCAGATCTGATCTGGGTCCGGTCAGACCTGCTGTTTAGGACCCAGATTCAAAGTGGATCCATCTCCTTTCCCTAGTACCACTCGGGAAATCGGGACGTTCAGGGAATATAGACTAATGCATTTTTCAGGGAAATAAAAAATTTATTCATTATTCGGGGAATCGGGACCTACGGGGAATATGAACTTTCCATCAATTGGGATATTTGCGGAAAAGAGATGTTGGGGGAATAATGACACAATTGAAATGTGCGAGTACACTTGCTGTAGGAACATGTTTACACCTACTTTGCATATTCATAATTTTTACACATTAATGTCTTCATTGTAAATTGAGTGATCAACTTCTTAGTAAGTCTTCATTGAAAATTAAATAATTGTAGGAGCGCTGCAAATCAATCAATATCAATAGCAATTAAGCAACCTACAGTAAACAGCGATGCCCTCATAGTCGCGGGCAGGTCAGGCAAACCTACGCTATCCAATCCTACTGTAGACACTATAACAAAATCCTTTGCCTTACATCACTGAGCACCTTTTTTTTATTTATTCATTGAAAACATGCAATATATACGCAATGGAGGAGCTTACTTTCAATGTCGGCGTCCCGTTTCATCCGACTACGCCTACAAAGATTAGAATCTAAAGTCACGTGATACTATGACATAATATCCTAGTTTTTATACCTTTTCTTTTATATATAAACGTCTGTTTTGTATGAAAAGATCACTTCACTTCACTTCACTTCACTTCGCTTCACTTCATTTTATCTCGCCTTATTATTAAAAAATTTAGCTTACCTGCTTTTCTGCTCTTTGACAAAGTCGTAGGGTCGTCCTGTAAAATGTCATCAACATCGTCCGGACTTGCAACTATTGGAAGCTGGAAAGAAACGTATTTTCGTTAGGAGACTAAACTTTTCCTTTTAAAATTACCTTAGCGTTTTCCTGAGTGTTGCCATCGTCATCACTCCTTTAACGTTTCCATTGGCGTTTCTAAAGAAAACGGAATAACTTAAGAACATTTTGAGCATTCAGTCCAATTTGCAAGTTGTTCAGCTACAGTAACCTGTATTTACTTTTAACCCAAAAATAGACAACCCTTACAAGTGGCGATTTGTGGCAGGACGTCGACTACAATCTTCCGATTCCAATTGACATTGTAGAAGCCTGAAAATAAAGAAGAAATAAAGAAGCACGAAGGCCAACGATTTTATTTGACAACTTACTTGGCGTTTCCAGAACTTGATGTTGGCATTTCCCGAACTTGGCCATTTTTGAAGAACGGCTGAAGAAGAAAATTCACTTTTTTCAATTTTTAATAACGTAATCGCCCGTGCTCGCCAGAATCCTACAGAATACTGACGAACCAGAAGTGGACAGCCATTATTTGAACGTGTCCCACCAGAAGAAAATTAGAAGAAGATTTACAAATTTTGGCAAATCAAGAAGATCACGTTTTAGCTGAAAATAGAGACGTAATGGCTATGGTGCTTACTTAGCAAAGTTCCCCGACAATCACCAAATTGACGTCAAATACGAACAGCTAGTCGCCAGAATGCAGTCGCTAGGAGAACCCGTTGCTGTTTTTGCTGCTGATGTCCATCATTTAGCCAAGCAAGCTTTTCCAACCTGGAATGGAGCCGGAGAACCTGATATAATTATTAAGAATCATTTTATAAATCGATTAATACCTGACATTCCCCATTGGGTCCAAAACGCCGAGCCCGACTCATTTGAGGCCACCGTTGCTGAAGCTGAAAAACAAGAATTACGGGAAAAACAATATCACAGTGAAAATAACCCTTCATTTCAAGTTTTGGTGAATTCCGTCAGTCAGCTGACAAATTTAGTGCAACAGTTGAGTGCTGTCAACTTAGCAGGAAATTCAAATTCCGAAAGAAGACATGAACAAAGGACGAATCAAAGTAATAATTTCAACAGATGGCCACGGCAAGAAAATCGTTTTTGGCCTAGGAACAACATGAGAGATTTTCAGACTCAATCAAACGGTCCCCAAGGGTCCAACCAGATGGGAGATCGCCCAAACTTTAACCGTGGCCGCCCGTCAGGAAGGTCCTCAGATGGCACCGTTTCTTGTTTTAGATGTGGTAGAAGTGGGCATTATTCTTCTACTTGCCCTATGCTCAAACAAAATCAAGATTCCAGATTTTCAAGTTCCCCGCGTAACAGGTGGCATGGTGGACAACCCCAAGTGCAAATGCCAGCCCGAGGCATTTCGAACCCTAGGAGTCCAGGAGATGCCCTTTCTGGAACCCGAGGAGTCAATAGTCAGCTTTATATTGCCGAGGCTAATGGGCCCGACGTGTCAGTACCCAACCCTGACACCATCGCAGAACAGTCCGATCCCCGGAATTGCGATGATTTTGATCTGCGGATAGGAAATTCCAATGTGAGGCCTCAGGCACATATTTGTATGGCCCGATATAAAGAAGAGTTTTATTTTGAAACCGGACGAAATTCCACATTGGTGAATGCTTGGACAGGATCTGAAGAAATTAGCGATAATCCCACTATTGCCTCCCATGGGTATACTGGCAATTATTTGGAAAATGAAGACCCAGAACATTTAGAAAATGGTTCAGATGAAACATCCGATTTTAACTATTATGAAGAGAGACGGTGCCGTGGCCAAGTCGAATCAGTTAATGTTTTCATGAATACAGCTCAGACTGGAGGTTCTAATTCCGACCGTCCCTCTAGGAGTAATTCAAATACGGCTCAGACTGGAGGTTCTAATTCCGACCATCCCTCTGGGAGTAATTCATCCTCAAATTTTGAATGGGCCTGCGGCAGCTAGAATTTGTAACTTATGTAACATTTCAAATTGTATTCATATGAAAGGATTTGGAAGCCAGTCACGACGAGGAGTGATTGCTAGACAAGGACCCTGGGAATTTACAACAGAAGGATGGATCAATGAGTCGATGCCATGGATCATTTGGAGGCCCCAAGTCACCTCCCGGGAAGATCCCACACAACATCAATCAACTCAAACTGACTCAAGAATGGATCCAAGAAGGCTAGAAGGCTTACAATTCCAATTTAGAGCAGAAGCAGTTCAAAGAAGCAGAAATCGTAATAGACAAAGAATCCCTCAAAACAGTTTTCAACAAATTTTTAGAAATCAGTCTCACTTACCTTTCCTATTTTTTGTTCGCGGTCATATTGTTACTTTCCTTCTATCTGGCTATTCACTGGCTATTCATTCGGCGAACCCTTTTATCAATGTGGTGCTTCACGAGGCGGTCGTGCTTTGATGGTTCCAAAGACGATGCAATGTCACCCTCCGCCACTGATCATAGCTGAAAAATGTGAAATAAAGTTGCACATTTGGTCTACGAGTGGACATTTGAATCAAATTATAGCCGTTTGATGCGTTTTACGAAACCGAACCGTTTGTACGAACACAGGAGTTTTTGGATCACGAGAAATTGTGTCTGACACCACTCTGCAGAATATTGTCACTCCAGGCTTATGCAGACAAGTTTGGTGTGATAAAAACTACGTGGGACACAATCTAATGGAAATTCAACCCGGACTTTGGACCACAAATCAGATGCTGCAAGTAGAATTCAAGTGGTGCTGCAAAGATACTTGTCGATCAGTCCAGAATTTACTTATGGAAGTTGGAATGATAGCAGCTGTTGATCACAAAGTAACTATTAGTGATCTTGGAGACACTGATGGTTGCCCTCCTGTTGCTGGACAGTGCTTGAACGCTGGAGGAACGATCATTTGGAAGGCCACCACCTTCCAAAATTATTGTCCATTGGCCCTGGTAGAAAATTTCACAGGACACATCCTACAAGATCATGTGATAGTCGAAGAAGTTCAAGGAGCTTTTCAGCTCTCTCCGACGATTCCTACATGTCACCTACAAAACGCTTATTCCACCGAGCAAGGACCTATCCTGCAGTTTGAAGAAGATGTTCATCAACTCTTGGCCAACCGAGAAACATCAAATATCAATCTTGGATCACTCGAAAAAGATCCTATGAATTCGAAATTTCAGTTTTTATACAACAAAATTATTGAGCAAGAAAGTCGAATTTTCCAAACTATTTGGACTGAACTATGTCATTCTTCAAAACAACGTTTAGTAATGATTTGGCAGCTTTTGAAACTCGATCTGACTTTAGGAGCCAGAGCTCTACTCATGGGAAATGATATTATCGCTTCTTTTGCAGGTCAAGCTCTCATGGTTTGGGAATGGGGAAAAAATCGTGCCAGATCATATATTTTGGGACTATCAAGTTAATCAAACCTGCTAGGCCTATTTGCCGATTTTGTTTCAAAATCACACACTTTTTGTGGTTCCCAGAACAAAGGATGTGATTGGAATGTCGCCTGTCGTAGATTGCAATCACCATGTGGTTGGTATCTATCATGAAACAGGAACTGGATTGAGAACATCTACTGGCCCAGTGCATGTTGCAACGATCCCTTATGGTATCCAGTGGCAAGGCAGAACCAAGTTACACACTTTCAATACCCCTTCCTATTTTCACGATCAACACGTTTTACACACTTTTGGCCTTATGAGAAGCTATTTTTACAAAATTTCGATCATTGAAAGCACCTTGAACCGACTTACACGATATACAGCAGAACTATTGCTGGATCCGACTGTAGTGTATCAGACTTTGGCTGGTACAGGGAAGATGGTAGCAGAAATCACGGAAGGAGCCACCAACTCGTTGGAACACATCAGCATCACAGGCGTGAAGAATTTAATCACTGCTAGGGATTATTTGATTTCTGGCCCTCTACAACTCATTTTAAATATGCTCGTTGTCTTAGCAGTCCTGATCGTTTTACTTTTGATAGGATATTTCGTTTTTCGTCATTACCTCAGAGCAAGAATTGGGAAATGTTTTAGCCTCCCTCGCTGCCGGAAGAAGGATTGTGAGCCAATTGTTCGATTTCCAGATTTGCAAGAAACAGAAAGAGGAAATGAAGAAAAAATGCAAGACAAACATGTAGATTCCACATCATCTGAAGTGGCTTATTCTACCATGTTGAAGAGGGCTTTTTCGCCTTGGCTAAGTCACAAAACTTCATCAAAAGACGAATTTTCGACCTCAAACTGCAGTATGAGACTCAGCACCCAACCGACTCAAGATCGATGTCCCACCATTGATGTGTGGTTGAACAAAGACGTAGAAGAACCTATAACTACATTAGTCGACAGTGGTTCGGATATCTCCCTCATTGGTTACAACTTGGCGATAAAAAGGGGATTTCAAATACTCCCCCCGATGATCAAAAGTTACAAGGTTTTTAACAGTCAAACTGCGGAAGTCATGGCTTTTTGTTGAGTTAGAATTTCACTTACAGTGGAGCAAAATTTGTCATGGTCGCCTGAATTTCTTTGAGTACATGTAGTCAAGAATTCCACTTATGATTTGCTACTAGGGACTGACTTCTTACGACGATTTGCAAAGACAGAGCTACATTGGAAAGCCGCCCGTATCGATTTTGGTTCAATAACAGTACCCATGAAAAATCCGAATATCTTCCTGCCCGATACCACCCGAGGAATAGTGGTCCTGGCCGAGACAGTGGTCATTCCACCCCGAACTATTAACTTTGTGGATGCCCAGCTAGAGATGCCTTACACCCCATTGAACTCATTGATTTTTGAACCTTTGTCAAAGTTTGTACTCCGTTTTCACCTACAAGTTGCCTCTAGTTTAGTCAAACCCGATGATGGACTTATTCCAGTCAGTATTCTCAACACTACGGAAAGCCCTATCACACTTTATCAAGGAACCAAAATTGGAAAAGTTCGAGCCTATCAGAATTTGTATTCTGATCAACCGACATCCTGCAATCAAAGAATTTGCTTATCTCAAGATTTCTGCAAAAAGAATGAAAAAGAAAAAGCCGAGATTTTGTTAGAAAATCCTGAACTTCAGGGTGATGTAAAAGAAGCTCACCTGACTGATGTCCAACGTCGTCAATTTTTCAGTCTTCTGGCCCGCTTTTCGACCTTGTTCGCCACTGACAATGATCTTGGATGAACAACTTTGGTCGAACATCGAATTGAGACCGGCAACAACGTCCCCATCCGACAAATCCCGTACGGAGCACCTTATAAACAAAAAGAACAAATAAACAAAGAAGTTCAGAAAATGTTAGACAAAGGAGTCATTACTCCATCTCAAAGTCCATGGGCCAGTCCAGTTGTCCTAGTGCCTAAGGAAACGGGAGGATTTCGTTTTTGCATCGATTACAGAAAAGTAAATGCCGTTACCAAAAAGGATAGTTACCCATTACCCAGAATTGATGATATTTTTGACGATGTTCAAGGAGCTACTCTATTTTCCACCTTAGATCAAGCTTGGGGCTATTGGCAGATACCAGTTGCCCAAAAAGGATTAAAAAAACTGCATTTATTACCTATAATGGTCTTTATCAATTCGACATTGTCCCTTTTGGTCTTTGCAACGCCCCGACAACTTTCCAACAGCTAATGGATCTCGTTTTGAGTGGGCTCCAGTGGTCGACCTGCCTTGTCTATCTCGATGACGTTTTGATTTTCGGCCAAACGTTTGACGAACACCAATCGCGGCTGGAGGAAGTCTTCCAACGTCTGCAGACCGCTGGTTTAGAACTTCCCCTGGAAAAATGTCATTTTCTAAAATCGAAAATTGCTTACTTAGGACATGAAATCTCAGCACAAGGAATAAAACCAGACGAAAATAAAGTTAGTAGCGTGAAGAACTTCACACCACCTAACTGGAACGATCATTCAGGAATGGGACCTCTGACCATATTTACGCCTGCAGGTGGGGCCCTTTTGTCAAAGGGGGTCCCGGGGCGCAAATTTTTGAAAGACTTCCTCTACCCATGGAGGAAGTCGTTTTTTATACATGCTCTCCTTTTAATTCTTTTCTATTTTTTGTTCATTTTAGTTTTCCTTTTTCTATTTTTTGTTCATCATCAATTTTTTTCCACATACAGTAACACGACTATTACCCTAACTCTAATATTACCATAATTCTACTATTACGGTAACTTCAGAACCTGCATGCTTAACCATATGACCTATGAATCGACGAAAAAATCGAGCATATATGTTTACCATAGGACCTATAAATCAGCCAAAAATGACAAATTATAGGTCGTACACAAAAGATAGGGATATGCTTAACCATGTGACCTATATGGGCTGGTGTTACCACTCCCGACAACAGAATTCATAATTCAACCAATCATGGCAATATTTACAATACATTAGCCTTAAGGAGTTACTGGCATGATTAGAATTACGAACCATGGAGGGAAAGTTATCAATTGGCAAAACATTCAAACAGACAATATTATAAACCATAGTGAGATCAAAACGAAGTCGTCGTAGGTCCAATCGCTCTAAACCCAGGTGGTTCAAATGTTCATCATAAGATAAAATGTATAGTCTGTTTTGCTCGAAATGCTTCCAAATGATGGAAGTGGAAAGCAAGTATTCAGATTTTCACGATTTGCTGATGAACAATAAATCGTATACGACTGGAAACTTGTGAGGGCACTGACCTAATCTCTTTAACAATTTTTAGAGCAAAATATTTTACAGAAAGGGCTCTATGTAAACGATTTTGATAACAGTATTGATTTTAGTCACTTTCCTATTTGGAAGCATTTTATAAAAAACACACTATAGTGTCATAATCTATAGTCTGTTTTTTATAAATGCTTCCAAATACAAAACTGACACAATCAGTACTGTCATCGAAGTCGTTTGCATAGAGGTCTTATCGTAAAATTTTTCACTCGAAAAATTGCTAAAGGTGAGGCCAGTATGTTCACAAATTTTCAGTCTTGTATGATATACGGTTTATCAGAAAATCGTGAAAATCTGAAATACTACTTACTTCCACTTTCATTATTTAGAAGCATTTCAAGAAAAACAGACTATAGTATTCTCTTAGTGAATCTCCGCTGAACTTTCTCAACTCTTGATATCTTGCTTGAGATTAGGGTTCCAAACTACTGTGGCATATTCTGATATAGGTCTAACATAAGTGATGAAAGCCTTCACAAGTACATTTTTATTTCAACTGGAGAAACTATGAAGTTTCTCCAGTTGAAATAAAAATAAATAAATCAGTTGAAATAAAAACAGTGAAAGCCTTTCTGGAAAATATGGGTACAGTGAGCAGAATTAGGTACATGGGGTACCAGTAATTGTAACACCTAGATCTGTAACTTGTGTTGTAATTTTACACAAATAATTTATATAGATCAAAAAAACACTAGGTCCCAGGGCTGAGTTGCACAACTGTTACCTTCGTGAAGGTAGAACCTCTGCCGAAGGTCGTACCTTCCAGCCAAGGTAAAACCTTCCAAGGTACGACCTTCGTTCCGGTTGTACAATCAGAGCAAAGGTCGAACCTTCGAAGGTCCAACCTTCGCAGTGAAGGTCGAACCTTCGCTGCATTCGGATCCACAAGTGAAGCTGTTTCTGTTATTTTGCATGGATTGGTGAGTTATACTGTATCTAATTTATTTCTGACTGTCGAAGAAAAATAAAACCAGCGCAATTCATACCTGTACTTGGGGGGGTTGGTGGGGCCCCAACTTGGCCAACCCTGTACCCAAAATCATCCAACCCGCCCCCAACCCTCCCCAGTTTGGAAAAAATTTAAAAAATTTGCAAAAAAGTATGTTTTTTGGCCTTTTTTGGGAAAAATTTCGGCTTTTTTCTACCCCCCCTCCAACTGGTCGGAGGTCTTACAGGTATGGCGCAATTCAGAGAGAGGTTATTGCAAAAATGAGGCGCCAATTACAGTAATAAACGTTTAAGTTATACGGTTATAAATGCATGATTTAAGGTTATGAGTGACTGGAAGCGCAAGAATTAGGACGCGGAACTGATCAAAAGTTTAAGTTGGGAGTTTTTTAAAATTTTTCGTTTTTTCGTCAGAGGCATACCTGTAATTGGGGGAGGTTCAGGGGGGACCCCCACCCCAACTTGGTCAACACTATACCCAACCCTCCCCCCAAACTCGGAAAAGTTGGAAAATGTGTTTTTTTTAACCCTTTTCGGGAAAATTTTCAAAATTTTTCCGACTTTATGTTGGGACCCAGGGTTTTTTTTTTGCGCAGGCCAGGTTGCAATGTGCAACTTGGGAAAAAAATTGGTTGCACAGATAAATTTTTGGTTGCTCTCTCTAAAATCGATAAATTTTCTTAAATTTATCGGAAAAACCATCGCAAAGTAGTGTTCTTGTAATTTCATTTGATCGGCGTCAGTTTTAACCATTTAAAAACCCAATTTTTTGAATTTTGAAGAGAAAATAAAAAGATTAATATAACTAGACTATAGTAATGTGTTCTCAGGATTTCAAAATACTCTAGCTATGGATGACTAATTAATTGGTTTTTTAGACAATCTCGTTATCAATAAGGATTTCCAACCTCAAAATGAATCATTTATTGATTCGAATATGACTACTTCCATGTGTCGTGCATGAGAAATAGAGACGATTTTAAGCTGTGTAGCTTGACGATTTATCGCGCATTTTTAGAAGAGACGTACAGAACGTAAAAGAGCGTGTGAAATGCTAGAAACGCAATGATAAGTGTTTGCAACGATAAGTGTTTGAACACTCGGAATGTTTGACAAAATTAACATGACAATAGGCGCTCTCTAGAGAGCGCTATGTCAAATTTATCCAGGGATCTTTGCTCAGGTCGTCAAAGGTTTTCGGATGCTGAAACTTGGACTGTACTATCTTAACCTGATAGGAGTTTCACCCGATTACTCAAACTATTTTCCAAATAGTTTGACTTATTCTATACCACACACTCAAAACACAATTTACTAATGTACAAAATCGCCGCCTCAAACTCCAAACCTCTCCACACAAACTAAGACACAACCATCTGGCTACAGTACAAACAATGTCAATTGAAAAACATTTTCACAATTTCTTCACATCGTAGCCACACCTCTCCGCAGGTCTCCTCATGATCTTCCTTTTCTTAACTTGCCGATCTTTACTCGAAAATGACACAAGCTTTACAAATATGTCAAATCGCCCCACAACACATGGAAATGTCATCATCAGAGCTCGTTCAGCCCCTGCAATCTTTGTCGTATGAAAATCGATTTTCTTCGACACCTAATTTGGCGGCAGCTGTAGCGTCATGTAATAACTGCGGTGAGGCCGTCTTATTTTTTCCGCTGCCGCCTCCTTATTCTACGTCCAATAGCGCTTTAGACCAAGACCAACAGTGGTGCTGTAACTTTTATCCATCGGGACAAAATTGTGCTTATGACCACGAAAAATTACAGGACAGTTTTTATGCTAGAAAGGATGGGACGGCGGGGGATTTCATTTATAATTTGGTGAACACTACCAATCGAGAAGAGTACTCAAACTTTTCTAACTTATAAATGAGCTGCATGTCAGTGTCGAAAGTTTTTGAATGTTGGCTGGACTGATGTAAAAGGTATGCATTTGTCTCCTATCCAAAAAGGTTTCCTCATTCATACAAGCTCCGCAGTCTCGCGCGACATCTTAGTCGACAAAACTCAGGTTTTTGAACCACTCCAATATTTATATTTTGTATACACGGCCGTACATGATTTTGTTTGAAAAATCGTTGCAATTATTCAATCAAATTTTATTGGAAAAATTCAAATTTGAAACATTCGTGCCTGAAATTTAGGACAATTTTTGCTCATTTTTTCATTTTTTGTTTGAGCCCGTCAATTCGTGCTATATTTTTATATTTCCACAACGTATGTAACAAATAGCCTGATTGTGAATCTTCACGTTATTGTTATTCACTTTTTTATTCGTATTTATGGTATAGTACATTTATATATAAATAAAAAATGTTTGATCGAAATTGTTCATTCTTTTCCAAAAGTTTGTGTAAATTTTTGGCTCAATTCTGTTAAGAATAAAATTCGAAGGAAATGACTAAAAAAAATCAATGTATATGAATAAAGATAATCCAGGTCAACGAGATTGCAAGAATAGATCAAGTAAAAAGCAATTCATGTTTCTACAAATAGTTTTCTAACTCAATATCCTAAAGCCGGGTATATACTTACCCGTACGCACGTGCGGAGCAGTTTTGTGACCTGCCAAAATGGGGGTTGTCAAAATATACTTCAGCCAAAAAAGCGCATGCGGCCCCATTGCGGGCCGCATTCGAATATACTTAACCGTATGCGTACGGGTGTGAGGGAGGGCTGGAAAATCTAGTACAATTGTGCGCCATGAGCAAAAAACGATAAATTACAAGTACTGTAGATTTTACAATTTATTTTTTAGACAATTTTTGATTTGATCATTTGATCTCAACACTAAATTTTGATGCATTTTTACGCGTTTTACGGAAAAAAATTGTGAAAATTTTTGGTGCTCGGCACCAAATTGACAATATTTACTATTATCTATCTTCAGGGTGCATCTGGCGCGAACTTCAAGGGATCTACCTTTGTTGCTATTGTGTTTCAGTATTATTTTCAAGTGTCTAGAGCGTTGAATTGCTTAGTAGATAGTTTTAGTGTTTATTGTATTTGCGATTTTGAGTTCCTATTTCTCTGAAAGAACTTGAATATAAAATAATCAATCAATTCTCTGCTTATAATCAAAAAGTATCAGAATAATCAAATGTTAGGTATCAAAAAAATCAAATGTTTGGAAATGGGGAAAAAAATTTTGACCTTTTTCCCCATTTGGGATATGGGTCATTGGGGGAAAAAAACAGTGTTGATCAGCCATTTTCTGACTGCTGATCGGAGAAGAAAGAAAGAAGAAGAAGAAGAAGGATCCGTCCCATGGCAAGGCGAGATTTAGATTAATGCATAGTAGATTGTATTTGTTTTTTTTTTAATTCAACCGTTTCATTGTATCTCACATGTCAAATAAAATGGATCATTTTTCACAAACTGGCTTCATACTCATCATTCACGTCCTCCAACATTTGCATTATTCTAGTTCTGATCTTCAGCTTCCATTTTTGTGGATAACAGGCCACTGTGCTGGCAATGATATGTCCTGAAACACGAAGTGTTTAAAATAGTAGACAATTCTTTATTTTGTGCAAATTGTTCATTATAAGAGAAAAATTTTTGAAAAATTGTTCTTTTTACATATCTGCTTCCATTTTAAAAAATTCTTGATGAATTCATCAGAATTACCCAAAGCTTCATCTTCATCCGGTTTATTTTGCGCCATTTTTACAGTATCAATAAAAAGCTGGTCCAACTCGTCCTTTGCTGCACGTTTTTTCTTCGATTTTGGCTGAAAATCATCGGAAAAGCAACTTGGTGTTATCGAGGTTAGCGGACGTTCAATCGATGTTGTGCTTGCATTTTCGGCCGATTCACTGTGCTCAAAATCGCCTTCTCATTGACTAGTATCGAAATTTTTTGACATGACATGATCACCCTTTTCGCTGTAAATGTCCCCCGTGCCCTCGTGTCTAAATCAATGGCGCCAAGGCCTGCTGACCTTGTTGTCTCATTTAATGGCATTTTAAAATTAGTCTCACTCCTGTAAAATAGAGAACTTTAAAACTTGCAATTCCTTCATTCTGGGTAGATAAAGATTCGAATAAGACACGGGCGTAAAAGTTGAGAGGACAAGGCAGTAAACCCCCACCTACCTACCCAACTTTGAATCAGACAAGCATGGATAGGGGTAACCACACCAAGAACCTAGCTACCCCCTTTTGCTTAACCCATAAAATTTAGTTGTTTTCGATAATTAAAAATAGAATTAAGCTGAAATTTGATAACATAATTTTGAAATATATTTCAGATTCATCATTTTCAAAGAAGAATTCGAAATTTCTAATATGTAATTACCATCGAATATCCATAGTTTCACGAAGAAATAAAAGCGCGTTAAACAATTCCCATTTTGGCGCTTTTCCAGAACCGGACGTTTTTTTCAAATTCTTTTGAAAATTATCTCATAAATATTCCCATTTATCGCGGCATGCACTCCCTTAAATCATTATTTTCATTGAACCGTTTGAAATTAAGACAAAATTAAATGAAATTAAATCTTATGATCCAAATGTAATAAATGACCAATTTTCGTCCAATTTCGCTCCCGTAGTGCCGAATCCTTGTAATCTTTCGATTTTTCGTTCCAAAGTGACGGGAAATTTTGAATTTCTTCGATTAATGGGCCCACTTTATCTTTCGGGAACTCCATTTCCTAAAAAATACTCCAAGAAATATAAAAATAAATGACAACCAAAATATAAAACATATGAGCATGGCCAAACAATAAAAACATTGCAGATACATGTAATGGCACTCAGGGGACTGAGGAAAACAACTTTTTTAGGGGGGATCCGAGCCAACTCCCAGATACCCAAAAATTTCGTGTGTTTTCGATAAAAAAAATGTGGAAAAAGTTCGATTTTTTTCGAAGTGTTCGCAAAAATCGAGAAGGGTCAAGTTTAGGGGTGGATGGGGGGTGACAGCCCAGCCTTGGGTGCAGGCGGGGTTCCTCCCTACCCCCTATTACATGTCTGGGGTAGAGTAGAGTCCACTCCCCGAGGTACAGAAAATGTTTTTTGCATAAAAGAACATTACGAAAAAAATGGGTGAACAAATCGCACTTTTGTCTTAAAAAAGCATGAAAGTATCACTTTCGGCACAAATTAGTCAAATTTTCGAAAATATGACTAATTTTTGACCAAAAATCAGTCATTTTTGACTAAAAAAATGACGAAATTCGAACATTTTTGTGTAAAAATTTGGCTCAAGGGGAGTCCCTATACCTAAGTGTACGATGACCCCAGCCAGGGCGGGACACCCTATACCTGCCCATGCCGGGGCTTCCTATGGCACCCCTCCTCACCGTTTTTTTCCTCGAAGATTTTTTCCACATGAGAACCGGACCCGAAATTTTTTACCTCATTTTCCAAAAATTTTCCTTATTTAAAAAATGCTTATAATGTGGCTATGGATGCTTTTTTACGCATTTTAAGAGCATACCCAAGCATTTTGTTGTATTTGGAGTCAGAAACCTGCAAAAATGAGGAAAAAATTGAAAAAATTCTGGTTATGTTTGTTGAAAATGAGCTCATGAAGAATATATTGGTGTTTCACAGGGGCATGTAAAGCATGTTAACGGTAGAGTTCTCAGGAATTTATCCGTTCTATTGACATTTCAGTGGTTCCGATTAGAATCATCTAATTTTATTTAGCTGTTGGTTCCGGCGCAGAGCGCCGAAAATTTTTTTGAATTTTCACTTTCTAAAACGCTGGAAAATGAACCTTTACAACATTGAGAAATAAATTAAAATCAAACTGATGAACTGTAATTTGTTCCCCATTCCAGCGGGAAGCGCCGGAAAATTTTCGGGTTTTTGTATTCTAAAATGCTAGAAAATAAATCTCTCCAACAGATATTCATGAATAGAAGTTCTAAAATCGCAGTCTGGAATGATGTCTTCAATTTCCATCTTCAATAAACGCAAAAGTCCAGGTTGCAAATGTTTAAAAAATTCCAAGCATTGAGAGCAAAAATTAAGAGAATTTATGAAAAATCTCAATTTTGGGCGACATAATGGACTGTTAACAATTAGAAAATGAAACGAGCTAACTTGATTGATGGAAACTGTTGAGCATTAATTAGTAAGTCGAAGTACATATGCTAACGGCCGCGCCTGATAGAAAATAGTTATCATTTTATCCATGACAGGTGCGAAGCCCAAATTTTGACCAAAAAACATCTTTTCAGTTTTGAAGTCCCCAAAATTTTTTGCTCAATGGGAACCATACCCAAAATTTTTTTCCTCATTTCGAAATTTTTTTCCTCGAAACACCCCATTTGAGGGAAAAAAGGGTGCCCCTCCCCCGAAGGTATGACATTGCCTTTTAGAACGCGCCAGGCACAGTAGCCGTAATATTTTTCGATATTTCCACCGTGCATCCAGAAATGTTTTTCCCAAGTTGGGAAGCAGTCCAACGTTTTCCCACCGTTTCAGAAACAAGCTAAAAATATTCGCATGCGATTGCATCGCGGCAATGGAGGGCTCGAAAATGAAGTTCAATCGTGCACCATGGGCAAAAAACAATACTTTACTGTACTGCGGCGGTGGTTGCTGATCGCATGAATTACAGATGTGCGAAAAAGTAGAAATGGTTTCTACTTGCCCGCACACTCAAAATTGTTGGGTCCCGCAAATTTTTCGCCCGGCACCCGCAATGCGGCGCACGATTGTGCGTTCAATTTCCGGGCCGAAAATTGCGGGGCCCGCTCAAAAATCGGCGGTGCACGTGCATATGGGTAAGTATATACCCGGCTTAAGACATGATTTCTGAGAAATTCTACCTTTTTTTATATAGGCCTTTGATAAGTTGAAAATTAATCATACCTCAAAATCAGATATTTTGGGTAGTTTCGTGCGCTGAGTTTCATGGTACCATTCGTTTTGCTTGTAAACGAAAATTCGCACCACTACAGTATGCCAAAGTTTGAAAATTTATGATTTTCTTGCATTTTTCAGTAGTCTTGCTAAGCAGGCCATATTTCGAGATCGGCTTGATCTTATTTGATGAATAAATATTCATTTTGTAGAGGACAGAATAAGCTCTCTTTTGATGTATTACTTACGATAAATAATTGCATATTACGTTTTTTTAAAAGTTAAAGTGTCAAAAATGAGCCGTCAAAATTGAAAAAATTTCGTTTATGGGCACTCCCGAGCACTTTCCCATCGGAAGCCACAGAATTTTATTTTCCTATATTGTAGCCCATCCATTTTTACTGCTTTGGTTAAATTTTCATCAAAATTTTTGTACCGTTTTGGGAGCTGTACTGCTCTGAAGAAGGCATACTTATGAGAATTTCGTATAAATCATTGTATTTGCCAGGTGGCCCTTGTCTACCCCTTGTGATATATTTATTACCTATACTGTAGTATTATCAATTAAATAACAGGCTATAGTTTGATGTATTAATTATTTCACAAGCAAATATTTTAGGCTCTGCAAGAAAGTTTGAACAGTCAAAATTAGAAGCAAAAGTGGAGAAAAATCCTGCTTAGAGGCACTCCCGAGCACCTTCACCTACCATGCTGCAGAATTTTATCTTTTTATTCTTTTATTCATACATTCCTACAGTAGCTGTGAAAGCAGCATCGTGATTTGAATACCCCTTGAGAAGCTACAGATATCCATAGAAAGCAAAACCCTGAAAATTGCTCAAAAATCAATAATTTTGTTTGCTTTTTTTTGCATTTAGCATTTTGCATTTGTTAAAAATATTGGTTCTGTATCTCCATACTAGAACCAGAAAATAAGGAGCATAGGGAGAAAATTTGCTGAAAGTAATGTCAAAAGTTATATTCTGCCCCAACAGTTTTTTACTATTTTGTTTATACACTATAAACAACCTATGCTATGCAAAAAATTGGACCAATGAAAAATATTTTGTTTTTGAAAATTTCTAGCCCCATTGTTAGGTTCACTTATTGATGGAGTTGAAGTTTATTTTTTGGCATACTAATCTATGGGGTATTATTTCCTGGGGCTATATTAACTGCTGAGTCTGTGAAGGCATGATCTGGTTTCAATTATGTATATATGGAAATTCTTTCGATTAATAGAAAACAGGAATAATCCTTTTGCTTATAAGGGATGGGCTGAATGATCAGATCCAAGGCCACACATTATTCTGTTCACAAATTTATCTGGCTATCATTTTTCTAGTTCATACTTTGTAATTGGTGATAACACTACATCACCAGACATGCTGCTTGAAAATCCATATGTATACACAAAGTACAACATATACAATGATTGTCAAATTGACGTGATTGAAAGTGGAAATAGCTTTTCCCTAGCCATTTCACTGGTTCAAACATCAGATACAGCATTGATGAAACAGTTTTTCGAAATTCGGCCTTGGGGTCCTACTCCTTTGTTAGAGGAATTTTCTCTCAATGTACTTCCATCAAATGTTGTAGATGTGGTTGTTTTTGGTCCTCAAGCACCATATTCATGATGTGATTCATTTGACAGACTTTTCATGAAAACATGTAATTCATTGATTTTAAGTTCCTGAATTTTTTGAGAATTGGACATTAATGGGCAAATACATTATTTATTGAATCGATGCAATATCTCAACTAACTTATGCCCCAACATCAATCCACTGCAGTTTGGAACACCCACACCTGGCTACCCAAATGACTGTTCAGGAACAACGTTCTACATTGAAAGTCATTCCAACTTATTATCAACAAGGTTGCACATGCACAATCAAAACAGAGTCTTCAGGTGTTCAACAACTTTTGATCAAAAGATGTTTCTGCATTTGCCCATGAAATTGATAGTCAAAGAGCGGGATCAAACTATTCACGATGTTGAGAATCAAGCTATATTAGGTGAGTAAATCCAAATATATGTGGCAAAAATCATGTTTGATGTCTGCAAGACAAATACACATTTCTGCTACATTTCTAGAAAAAAGCACAGATCCTAATAATTAAAAATATCAACATTTTCATAAAGAATACAAGCAAAGCATAAATGAATTCATTTTATTTCATTTAGATTATGAATAAACAGAAAACATTGCTTTGAACATCAAGTATAGTTAATTTTTTCATTTCAGTGAATCTTAGCATGGCAAGGGTGCTTGTGATCAACTAGCAGCATTAGTAAAACACCACATATGCTTGTATGTTGATGAAAATAACAAATGCACAATTGCAGAAGAATTTCTGAGGTGTGCATCTTCTTATCAGGGTACAACAGGCACTTCATTGATCTATGGCAAATTGACAACATCAAATGCTGTGCTTCAGAACCTGCCTGGTGTAAATTCATATTCAAACTTTTTGTTTGAGTTGAAAGCTACATGTGATTGGTGTGCTTATAAAATTGGCACTGGAAAAATTGTATCAGTTAATAAAGAGAACAAGAGAACCACTGTCCTAGGACTGGAAGCAATGCTTGTGTATGATGGAAATCAGCTAGCTACATCAGCCATGCTACAAAGCTATTTTTGGATTGAACTGAAGGTACCATCAAAAGATACACAACAGAAATGCAACACCAAAATTCCATTAAATGAAGATGCTGGGAAACCAGCCCAGGCTGATTTAAGCCAAGACAATACATTCAGTTGTCCAGAAGAAGGTTGCATTATGTGGTCTGCAAGGCATGGAAACTTGTTACGCCATCTTCTAGCAGGCCGACATCAGTTGGCATCTCAGCATGTTAGCCTCAAGGATGCTGCAATACAAAGCTACAGAGCGACCATCTTGAATCAGTTAGATTAACATTTGAAATGCCTGAGATGCAAGAAGCACTGTAAGGATTCTATGAAAATGGAATATCTGAACTAATGGCCAAAGGATGGGCATTGGGGAAGAATCACCCTTGTTATCGATTGAAACTAAATCAAAGATGCTTTCTCCTGTCAAAGTTTGAAGAGGGCCTTGCTAGACGACAGAAGTTTGATTCCAACATTATTGCCCAAGAGATGCAACGTGGTAATATTTTCAGCGAGGATGATTTACTGATGCATCAGCAGATACAAAGTTTCTGGTCTCGAAAGGCAGCCCACTGATGTATGAAATTGATGCTTATTATGTTGAGAAAAATGTGGATGAAGTGTGTGAAGATGAAGATGCATTAGAAGACCCTGCATTCTATAATTCTCATTTGGAGTTTGAAAGTGGTTTGCTGGCTAGTGACTGATTTGAAAAGTAACCACACATTGGCAAGAAATATGAACAGATTTTTCTCAAAACTGTTGGTCTTAAGGGGGAACAAGTTGATAATCTCAGAATAATGGCTCATGGTTTTCTCTGTCAATGAGTGGCAGTGATCACATGTTCCATAGGGCAGGATCACATGGTCTCACTGTTTTTTTTCCACATTTGCACTATAATGTGGAAAAAAAATCTGGAATGTGGAAAAAATTTTTGAGGTCTTTCCACAAATGTGGAAGAAAAATTTGGGGTTTTCATATTGAAAAGATGCATTTTGGTGCATTGTAGGGGGTCCAAATCTCAAAATTTTCCGGCGCTTCGCGCCGGTTATAACTTTAATAATAATCATTATTCATTAAATAGCTCAGGCGCGGCTTTTATCATGTCTACCTTCATTTATCACTTAATCTATAATAGTTTTCATCATATTAAACCTAGTATCTCATGTTTTAATTGATAATCTTCAACATTTTATCATAATATTTAATGAAGATTCACATTTTTTCCTTTTGAGAAAGATCAATACACGTCAAGTCTCTATGATTTATGATGCGATTATTTCTTTGCTAACATAAAATCAATTCAAAAGCTTCTTGGAAATATCTTTCAGAAATTTATACTCATCATACTCATATATTTTCGACCAAGTTCATGAGAGTTTACAAATAAATTACAGATTTTAAAATTTTTCAAGTAAAATTCTAGAAATTACGAGTCTTAAACACTAAATTACAATCTAATTCTTGAAATAAATGTTCGGAAAAATGATTTTCCAGCATTCCAGAATGTCAATATACCCAAAAATTTTTCCGGCGCTTGGCGCCGGAAAGTACCATCTTTTTTGGGCTTTCACTTGTCATCATAGAGGACTTGACCATTGATTTTTTGTGTAATTCAAGTCAATTGTGCTCTTGGATAGTTTGCTAGAAAATTTGTTCATCAATGCTTGTAGATTAGGCTTTCAAGTCGGAACATTTCAATTTTTCTCCAATTTTAATGAATTAACTTCTCTAAAAACACCGGAAGGCTTGAAAATGCTCAAAAACAGTGCGATAAAGCATCTGTGAGCATTTTTAAGCCAAAAAACGGATTTTAAGACGAAAAAAATTTTTTTCCACATGTGGAAAAAAAATTTGACCCCTTTCCACATTTGTGGAAAAAAGTTTTGACCAAAAAAAACACTGCATGGTCTATAGTAATGGCATATAAATATGGAACATTTTTATGATGCCAATGTGTGTCAAAATGCTTATGCTTCTGATATGCTTATAATTAATCAGCATTTCAAAAAATACTACCAATTCAATATTTTATTTATTATGTATACTATTTATGTGATGCTCTGTCAATCATACTTTAATTATTTATGAAAGTAGATAATGCATTTTTTTGTGGAGAGATTTGAACATTTCCAAAATCTTTTCCATGCTCCTAGTGCAACCATCTTAATCCATTGATCCATCACAGTTGAACAAAAAATGATTCTTATGGAAGGTGAGATCCTCAGGGAAAAAGAGTAATGGCTGGTACAACTTTTGACCAATTCGGCTAGAAAGTTTTGAGAAAATATTTTTCATTAGTCCAATTTTTTGCTTAGGATAGGTTGTTTATAGTTTATAAACAAAACAGTAAAAAACTGTTGGGGCAGAATATAACTTTTGACATTACTTTCAGCAAATTTTCTCCCTATGCTCCTTATTTTCTGGTTCTAGTATGGAGATACAGAACCAATATTTTTAACAAATGCAAAATGCTATATGCAAAAAAAAGCAAACAAAATTATTGATCTCTGAGCAATTTTCAGGGTTTTGCTTTCTATGGATATCTGTAGCTTCTCAAGGGGTATTCAAATCACGATGCTGCTTTCACAGCTACTGTAGGAATGTATGAATAAAAGAATAAAAAGATAAAATTCTGCAGCATGGTAGGTGAAGGTGCTCGGGAGTGCCTCTAAGCAGGATTTTTCTTCACCTTTGCTTCTAATTTTGACTGTTCAAACTTTCTTGCAGAGCGTAAAATATTTGCTTGTGAAATAATTAATACATCAAACTATAGTCTGTTATTTAATTGATAATGCTACAGTATAGGTAATAAATATATCACAAGGGGTAGACAAGGGCCACCTGGCAAATACAATGATTTATACGAAATTCTCATAAGTATGCCTTCTTCAGAGCAGTACAGCTCCCAAAACGGTACAAAAATTTTGATGAAAATTTAACCAAAGCAGTAAAAATGGATGGGCTACAATATAGGAAAATAAAATTCTGCGGCTTCCGATGGGAAAGTGCTCGGGAATGCCCATAAACAAAATTTTTTCAATTTTGACGGCTCATTTTTGACACTTTAAACTTTTTAAAAAAACGTAATATGCAATTATTTATCGTAAGTAATACATCAAAAGAGAGCTTATTCTGTCCTCTACAAAATGAATATTTATTCATCAAATAAGATCAAACCGATCTCGAAATATCGCTTGCTTAGCAAGACTACTGAAAAATGCAAGAAAATCATAAATTTTCAAACTTTGGCATACTGTAGCGGTGCGAATTTTCGTTTACAAGCAAAACGAATGGTACCATGAAACTCAGCGCACGAAACTACCCAAAATATTTGATTTTGAGGTATGATTAATTTTCAACTTATCATAGGGAAAGTAGAACCTCTCAGAAATCGCGTCTTAAGTTGGACAGCCAACAATTTTTCCCAGAATAGAGAATCCAAAATTTTGTTATTCCTTTTTCAAAAATTTATTCCCGAAAAAAGCACGATTTCTTCTGGAAAAAATTGATAAACTGAGAAAATTCAAACTACAGTATGATCGCCTTGTCGTCATTAATTGATTCAATATCGAGTGACTGTTTACATGTGAATCAAACATCTATGCATTACGGTACTTACCCTTGTATTGTCCCTGTAAGGCAGAGAATTAGTGATAAACATCAAAAATTCTGAGAAACTTGAAAAAAGACTGAGTTTCTGCAATACAAATCGAAAAAAACGCATAAGAAACCAAACACATGGCACTAATTTAAGGGAAAACGCCAGCGCGACGTCAATTTAAGGTTATGAAAGGAAAAAATCACATAAAATGCAGATTAAGGCCAAGAATAAGCTATTTTTGCCATAAATTAGCAGTTAAATATTGCCAAAAAGCTGTGACCTTCGCACGAAGGGTAGCTCTAGCTCGAGCCTTCGCGTTACACAGTGAATGAAGGTCGAACCTTCGACGAAGGTCGTACCTTCATTTCAAGTTTTGTTGTGCAACCGGAAGGTTGCAGCGAAGATCAAACCTACCCGCGAAGGTCGAACCTTCGTCGAAGGTAACAGTTGTGCAACCGGGCTTAGGACACTATCCTGGGGCACTCCACTAGTTACTGGCAATGACTTTGAGATGACACAGCTACCTTTCCTTCCCTAACTCTCCTTTGGCACGGATCACATTACGCCTAACTGAACTAAATCAGACGAAACCTAGATTTTTCGGTCAGAAAAAGAGTGCTTATTATCTACTTTTGTTTTTTTCCGACGTATACTATTTTTAGAGCCATCTGTCCATGAATACGAACTATTCAACTATCACCTGAAACGTGCGAAGCAGGCACATTCGCCCTATGTTTTGCACCAAAAACTGCTTTGACCGTTGAAAAATTTGTGCCCATTGGCACAAAAGCTCAAACTTTTTGTGATAAAAACTATATTTTTGTACAAAAAACACCTGTACTAAAAAAACGATGAGCTCATCAGGAATTTTGGGATTACTTCACAGTAAATTTGTACCGCTCTGTATTTAACACACTGCATGGAAATTCTTGGTCATTTAACAGCAAAACGGGATTACCTTCTATCACGCAACATCAGCAAAAGTCTATAACACTTTCCGGAAATAACCACTGAATATGTTTAAAAAATACGAATTTATTTGTGTTAACAGCAAAATCTATCGAAATCGGCACAAAATCAAAAAATATATACAAAAAGACGAAGTACACTGTTATGACAAGGATCGGCATTCATCAAGACGAGTATATGTACAAAAATGCAAAAGCAAAAAAGATCAAAAAAGTATGCCCGGACAACGAAGAATACAAAAGAACTTCAGAGCTTACAGGGAACTTGCAAAATTATTCTTTAAATATTTTTGTTTACTGAATTCACCAAGAGACTATCATCTGTCCTTCGTATGCGACAACTTGTATATCTCGTCATCTTTCATATTTAACTCCCATCGTGAGCGAAGATGAATCGGCATTGTCGTTTTCATACAAAAAGAGGCATCTGCAGAGATTTAATTTCAAAAACATTCGGCAAAATTTTTTGTGCCACCCCGACCGTCTCGCCTCTGGGGCGGCGCGCTTAGCGGCGTGAAAATGTAAGGCTCGTTAGACTGCTTATAATCGTCAACCGACCATTGATCGCTGCCGCGTTTTCGGCGATTGAATGGAACGTTTTCGCCATACAAATCCCGTTGAAAATGCAACAATTGACCCATAAAATTCAGATTCGGCGCGATATTGGGTTTATGATCTTTTACTAGATCGTAAGCGTCTTCTAAACTCAACGATAAAGTGCGCATCAAATAGGCAACGGTGACGGTCACAGAACGGCTAATACCGGCTAAACAATGTACAAGGACACCGCAATTTTTCTGGCGAGCTTCGTCTGCAAAAGAAGTGAGCGGAAAATGAGACAGCATGTAAAATATCTAGATACTGTTTCCAAAAGCAATCGTCTAGAAGTGGCCTACACTGTGTATTTCAAGTTGAAATCAATGATTCTTAGTCGGATTCCTCAGCTTTTTGGTCATGAATTTTGAAATTTTGTGATCCTTTGGAAGAATCTGAACTCACACTGTAACATTACAGTAAGCAATAAAACGCTTCTTTTCAGAAATCCTGTCCCATTTTTATCTATGACTCTCACTAATCATTTCTATCAAAACTTTCTCCTAAATTCTTTATAAACACGCTTAACTAGGCCTCAAATTCTTCAACTGTTCCATTCTTGCGAAACATCATCATTTTCTCCAACTTTCATCCACACATTTTCGGAAGATAACTCTTTCACCTAATCAAACCAGAATTATCCTGATCTATAACTTTTGCTATAAGAAATAGAATTCCTTGATTAACTTAACCTTAATCAACCTAACTTAATTAACTGAACTTTTTTCTTGAATCATGGTCAAATGTCCGAAACAGAACTGTTCTTTCTATTGACGTCACCCGTGAAAGTTCCTAACATAGTTAGAACTTTCTAGAAACAATCCCTCTCTGAACTCCGCCCAGAATTCTGAAATAGAATGACATGCTCAAGGAAAGAATCGTTAGTCCGTCAGTCATCGGTCAGCTCACTCGTCCTTTGTACAGGAAACCTCCAGAAAAGGGGTGATTGTTCGTCCTTTTATGATATTCTACTATTCTTCGTTTTATACATACATATTCCATATTCTAATAACGGTCGATTATGTCTATTGGGTTTTGTTCTCTCCATGATTACCAAGCCACCATCCAATCAATCGTGGTGTCTTATGCATAAAATCCTAACGCCTCTGTGAATCACGTGTCCTAAACTCTGAATTCTAAATTAAGTGTTAAACTTGCGTTCAAATGCCTTAACTAAACCCATAGCCTGCAAACCATTAATAAAAACTTAACACTCTTGATGCTTGACCGAAAATTGTTTATCTAATGTTTCCCAGCCCAGAGAATTTTTAATTTTTTTCACTTTTTACATTTCACCCTTTCTTCTCGCCGTAGTGCAAACAATTTTTCAATATTTCAAAATTTTATCTATAGAACTACAAAATTCGTGCGCACAGAACCAAAGACCGCGATGTACTGCAAGAGAAAAATGTGAAAAGCACCATGGAAAAATGTACATCAAAATAGATCAAAAATTTAAGTGAAACGATTGCAGGCTAAAGACAAAAATGTTAGAAAAGAAACCTGTGATAATAAATTTCTACAGCTTCAATCGAAAATCGCGATTAGACGCATAAGAGAGGACTCTAGAATCATGAAGGCTTTAGAATCTGACACTGGAAAGTTGGAAAGTAACAAAATATACGGAATTTCACTGGCCTTTTTTATATCGAATTATACTATGACAAATGACTTCCATCAAGAAAAATGCATACCAGCAGGAAAGCAGAAAAATACGTATTTTAAAATGATCGACACAGCGATTACATTCAACAGGGAAAAACTAATAAAGCTCATTACTGTAATGAATAAAGAAAATTTCTCGTCCAAGAGCGATTAACAGAACGGCTGAAAATTTTCCATAATAAATTCTAACACTCAGATGTCAAACACAATTTTACCTAAATTCAAAGTGAATAAGCATCGTAGTTTCTTATTGATTTTTGCGTTCCCACTCCGTGAAAAATTGTGTATCAAATTGAATCTACTTTTTTGATTGTCGCTGTAAAATTTGTAAATAAAAGATATTGCTGATAAAAGATATTGCTCGAACAGAAAAGCACCAAGAAATTTTGAATATTGTATACTTTGAATGACTCGAATTACCGGAAATGATCTCGGAGAATTGAGTTACATACTATCGAAAATTCAATGAAATTACCAATAGGAAGCATTAAACTAACTACACTTGCCTGGATAAAACTGAAAAATTACTTATAGTTTTAATGAGAAAATAAATTTTAAGAAGTATTTTCATTTTACCTACCTATAAAAGATATTGCTGATGGAAAATGTATCAATAAATCTTGCGACCAATGGTCGTAAATTGGTAACTTTAAGTAACGGAAATCCGGGTCGTTTTCAAAAACGTTCGGTAAATCGGGTGTGACGTTCAATATGTATTTTATGTTGCATTTTAATAACGTTTCTTTGTCGGCCGAGTTGCTGGAATTCCCCAAAAAAAGATTTGATATAATTTCGACAGGGAAACGAGAATCTAAAGGTCGACAATGGCCATTTTTAGGATCATTTTCGTCGTTAACGTCCATTTCATGTTGTTCTTTGGTTGACATATGAAGATTGTGATCACTATTGGAGCTAGAAAAAAGAATCAGTTATACGTAGGGTGCCCATTGTCTAAAGAATGATGATATTGTATCAATTAATCGGAAAAATTGAGGTTTGAGGCACGGATTTTGAAAAAAATCTTACAGCTTCGTAGCTAAGCGCATAAAATGAAGTTTACCTTTTAGCTGATGAATAATGCGTAATGCATATAAATGAGTTGTTATTAACATGGCTTAAGGCAACCGGTTGAAATTATACTTTGCAGAGCTGGAAAATAAACAAGACACGAAAGAAATTTCCGGCATTTTGAAAATTATGGCAAAAAAACTCGACAGAGGCATTTATCATCCGACGAGCAGAAACCTAGAATAAGTTTTCCAAATAGCGAAAGAGAATGGTGAATCATTTTTTTTTGCAAAATGTCAACACGTTCTTTTTCGAAAAAAATTACAGACGAAATTCAATACAGCAGCGAATGAACACAAAAACATGCTGCTAGTCAGAGAAAACTATCAAGCACGCAGAAAATTGCAAACAAAAAGATCAAGAATTTCATCAAACTGATAGATATAAAAAATACATTAAACAACTTTTTTGTTTCGTCCAAAGTGGAGAAAAGGAGCTCAGCGCACACAAAAATGCACAGAAGCCACAAAACGGTGAACTTCAAACAATCCTAAAATAAATAAGTTGTGTATTAAATGCGTTAAATTTTTTATAAGGGAATGCAAATCAAAATGACACCATCGGTCAACCTCCATACCTTTAGCCTCTTTCATGGGCAAAAAATTAAGACACTCGTGAGAAGTTCATCTGAAGAATTTGTAAGAAAAACAAATTAACGCAAATAATTTTCTTATTCGACGACCAAAAATTTTCATCTAACATCCTAATAATTTTTATCCACAATTCAATCTGGTTTTCAGCAATCCAAAAATAAATTCAAGAGCCAATTGCTGAGATGTAACTCAAAAATTAAGGAATTTATTAGGTCCAAACACAAAGTCTTCGAATTTTCAACGAACACTTTGGAGCACACTCTCTTTGTGATAACTGATTTTTAATATGTACAAATGAGGGAAATCAAGTAAGCAGGAATTTTGAAAAAATAAGCCGACGTTCCGACACAGGAAAAATAAAACCAAATGAATGTTATCATACATGCACAGCATAGAAATTCTGCTGGGGGTCAGCCAGGACGGGGGTGGAATACAAATTTTTTTTCGTTCCTGATAATTAAAAAAAGGTTTTAGAAAAGTCTTCTAACGCCCAAACAGCATATTTTCACAACTATATTAGTCAGATATGAGAAATGATTTGTTTAGACAGCACTTTTTGAAGTTTTAATGTTACTTCTTTGGAATCAAGTATGCTTTGTTTAGAAAAATTGTTAGACTACAGCATCATTTCCATTTTTATGACGACTTTCTCTTCCCTCTTGCTCATTTTCCTTCGTCAATTTCTCAATCATAGCCAGTTGAGTCAAATCTGCTGGGGGTCAACCCCCCCCCCCCCACGTTCATGTATGAATGTTATAAAAATTTGTTTTCAAATTACTTTTTATTGCTTTCTTTCGAATAATCCTCCATGGCGTTCGTGATTGACGTCGACGAACCGATCAAATTGATGTCCGCATCCGAATAGACCGAATCGTTGGAAGCCGTCGATCTCGAACAACAACTTTCTACGGATCGCACATTTTCCGACGACGATAAAGAAACGGCGGAATCCTGCAAACGACTATCCACTAAATGCAAACTGTTCATGTCTAAGTGCGACGATGATGAATTTTGTTGATATCCGTCCTTTGAATGTTTCTCGATCTTGTCCAATCGATCGTCTTCAGAAGAAATTCGCAGGTGAAAATGTTCGGCCTGAGTTGAACTTTGGCACAGATTCGGATAAGATTCCGCGAAATTTGATATTCCGCCTATAAGACAGAACATTTCAAATGCATTTTGAAGGATAACTTTCATGGATACTAGATTTCATTTTCCTCGTAAAGCATATCGTGAATGGTAAAGCATATTTGAATATGCTTTTGAAGAAACGAATTTTTTAGAATCGGAGATAATTTACGTACGACGTAGGCAAAACTTTAAGGACAAACGGTTTTTGCTTGAAAATACATATCGGAATTCATGCCACTTTTAAGTTTACCATGACTGCAACAGGTCAGTCAAAACTTCAAAATTAGGACAATTTAACCCAAAAGATGATGTTCGCCGTATGACATCATTAGGAAAAAATTGCGGTGCCAAGTCTGCTCTGGTCGTAAACAATAAGTGGTCAAAGCATTATTTCTCGAAACTTCTAACGAATGAGCTCATCTTTTTTTATTGTAGAAATGAACAAGAAAAAAAAATTCCTTTCAGCGAAGTTATAATTTGATGACTATAATATTATAATGGCGAAAAAGTCAGAATCCCATTTTCTCGAACGACAATAAATTACCTCTCCGAGAAGGATGTGGGCGAAAAAGATTGAGAAACAATGAGGTAGGTTAGGTAGGAATACTTTGCCGAAATTATTTCTCTCGACGCCTAAGGCCGGAAGGAAGAAAAAAATCATCCGATCAATTGACTGACAAAAAACAACTTTAATGAGTATTACGCAAAAGCGACGCAATAACATATCTACGGCGTGGGCGATTCCGAAGACAAAGGTGCTAATTTTCCTCTTTTTGCAGAAAAATAAGGCATTTTCTAGAAAAACAACAAACACATAGAGAATAGATGGGTACGGATTGGGAGAAAAAATATTCTTTCAGAAACTCTCTCATTCACATTCTCACGAACACTTTTTACTTACCTTGCACCCTTAAATATTTACCGACCAAAATATGTACAGCACACAGAGAGCAAAGAAACCGGTTTTGTCATCTCTATGCTCTGGGCTTAGACTTACAACCCACG
The DNA here is from genome assembly GCA_963922205.1 of Romanomermis culicivorax. Lineage (NCBI taxonomy): Eukaryota > Metazoa > Nematoda > Enoplea > Mermithida > Mermithidae > Romanomermis > Romanomermis culicivorax. The sequence goes on along the minus strand of CAWUHX010000386.1, from coordinate 120,905 downwards.
CGAACAGGAAATTATGAATGGCGGTAGGGAAAATATCCACCTCTTTTTACTGCAGTCGATAAATGCGGGAGGGGGAGTTGACACAGTCAAATAGCGTAGTCGTCATTCTTGTAATTAACTTCAACTTTTTCCTTTTTGTCAGGCCTGCAAAGCCAAGAACAGTGACGGTAAGTGATAAGATTTCTTGAGCAGGCCTATGAAAAACAGACTCACGTCCCTTGGTCACTAATGATGAAGGAATAATTCTATTGGCTTCGATTGTTACGTATCATCTAAATTAGTTCAATTGCTGCATGGTTAAGAACAAACGTCTATCAATGAATCCGATGATTTGACGAACTACGATACGTGGAAGTGGGCCCAAAAGTTATTGGAACTAATTTCATCACCTATTTATTAAAATTTGTGTTTGTTATAGTTTGTTATAGCACATTGTCTTGTTTTCAGACTCGTAGGAGCTTGATTATTGAAAAACTCGATTTTTATAAACACTACTTGCTGCTAAATTGTAAATTTATTAAAAATTTCAACATCGAAATGTCTCTCGAAGAAAAGCTTGACATCAGATAGATAAATTCTGAGCTTTCCAGAGTTTATGGGTGATCCATTTACAGCGCTACTTATAATTGAGCTCCGGATTTTTCTTTACAGAGAGAGTCAACTGACTATGATCCATGCTGAAGACTCACAAAAAGACAATCTCTGAAAAACTCGTCAACCAAAAGATGTTTGTTAAGGAATGATTATTCACGGTTGCATGTAAAGAGAATGAAGTCAGCTCTTTGTCTATGAGTATATACAAAGAAATTTTGCACTAAACCCAAGTTTTTCAGATATCTGGCGAAGTCGAAGACAGTAGTGAAAGAGCAGAGTGGATCATAGTAAAATCAATTTGACTCAAATCAAATCTACGTTTACTACTTTAACAGTTAATTTTTGACAGCTAGTGAAACATTTATTGATGGCTTCAATCCAAACAGAAACTCGAATTCTTGGCTCCGAGGTTTTTTTTTGGCGCGGTGCTAATGGAACTATGGTCGTGCTATGCTAATGAAAAGTTTTTGACGATAGCACGCGTGCTAATGACTGAAAAGGAGAAATTTTTGAAAAGAGTTCAAGGAGAAAGTTAGATAAAAAATATAACATGAAAAATCAAAAATCGTCGTTTCCATAACTTTCCTCATTCTCTTCGTCACTTTTGCTTAGTGAACGGCTGTGGCTCGAAACTGAATCAGCTTCGGCTCAAACATCTTGAACACTACTAGAGTAATTTGAAAACAGCTGTTGTGACGTATGATGAAGTTATCGCAAATCAGTAACAGTGAGTGACAAATATAATTGTACGTTTTTTAGAAAAATCTATCAAAAACCTATATCGAAGTTGAAGGCAGTTCTAGATACAATGAAAACATGAAAATTTTTATCCAGCTAGAACGTGACTTTAGCGATTCCTAAAAGATTCATTGTCAAACTAACCATTCGGTAATTGTCATTGTCAAACTATCCATTCGGCAAACTAACCAAGTGCATAACGTGAGAATGAGCTAATTTAATTAGTATCAGATGTGAGCATACATGTAATTGGGGGGAGTGCTATAGGACCCCCCAAAAATCGTCGGCCATATGGATAGCCATTGGGCGACCCCACCCCAGGATTTTCCAATCCTATGGCTAGCCATATGGTAGTCGTAGGGACCCCCATACTTTTGGTAGGAAAAATACTGAAAAATGTCAATTTTTGAACAAAAAATGGTCAAAAACGTCAATTTTCTCGGCGCTTCGCGCCATGAATACTTTTTAACGGTATTTTTAGACAAAAATTACTATCTTTTGAACTATTTATCGGACATTTTTTAGATGAAAAATCGATTTTTTTTTCTTCAAAGAATCCTCCCTACCGAAATTTTGGGGATCACTGACCCCCAGCCCTAAAAAAATCACCCGACCCCTCAGACCTCGCGACCCCGTTACATGTATGGATGTGAGAGCCTTATTCCTTTTGAAGGTGCCAACGTCAAGCATAATTTCATGAATCAATAGTACAATAAAAGCAGGTTATTAGAATTGATAAATTATAGTCTGACAAAAGCATCATTTTTAAACCGTGCTAACTGTGCTAATGAAATACTTTTTAATCAATACGAGTGCTAATGGGATTCCTGCTCAAAAAACCCTGCTTGACCCTATGTAGAATAAGCGTCAACGGTGGTAAAACTTAACACATGTTATGATCAATCTATACTGTGATGACCACTTTTTCGGGAATGCAAGACATCGTGTAATATTGTTTATATGTCAACAAGAACTACAATTAAGGGACAATAGCATTTTGGTCATACATGCACATAGAAGGGTCAAGAGAACCTGAACACCCCCCTGACACGGAAAAATCGTCCAACACCAGCTCCTGAGCTTTTTTCGAAGATAGTTTTTTTAAATTATTTTGATGCATACTTTTTATGAGAAAACATGCTATTCTTTTGCTTTTTTGCTCACCCACTCCTAACCCTACTCGATGAAAATTTCGAAAACACCCCCCTTGGAACATTATTACAGTGCATGTCTGATTCTAATTTACTGGGCACAGTTTCAAAATTTGTTAAAAAATAGAATATTGTTTGAAAAAACACTAGAATTTGTATTTGCGGCGCAAAACGTCGAGAAAAAGAAATTTTTGGCAATCTATTGTTCAAAATTGACCATTTTCTACCAAAAATAGACATTTATCATTTTCTTGTCCAGAAGATACGATCCGATCCATACATGTACGGCGAGAATTTTCCTGTGGTAGGGTCCTTGGACTTTCGTGACCGGACATTATAGCGAAGGGACATTAGAGCGCAGGACAATAGAGCGCAGGGACATTAGAACGCAGAGATATTAGAGCGCAGGGACATTAGAGTGAATTTGGAAAAACTGATTTTTACGGTTCAACGTTCCCTGATCTGCAATGAATGCTAATTTTAAATTGTTTCTAAACACGAAAGAAAATATGCAAGCAGCTTTATTTGAAACGCTGACAAGAAACTGTGTGTGTCATCCTGAATGCGAGTTACAAATTCAAGATGAATTCGAAAATAACAAAATGAAACAATTTGATTCACAGGTTCGAAGGTCAAATATTTGCGATTTTTTGTTCCTCTTTCAACTTTTGTATAAAAGATTTGCATACCCCATCTTTTTATTAACAACGTGAACAAGTATTGATTCCGCCCTTTGTCTACTCACAAAGTGTTTCTTTAACATAGATTAGAGGTAAATCCCATATGAGCGGTTGAATAAAAAAATAATATGAGTAAGTAATGAGAGAGTGGACGAACAATGAGACAAAAAATAAAAGAGAAAAACACAACATAATGAAAACTAAGAGAAAAAAGATAATACATAAAAAATACGAGACGGAAAAAGTAAGAAAAGTGAAATAAGAAAAAAAGAAAAGGAAGAAAAACTGGAAAAGATACTCAATGGTGGAAAAATGATTGGACATTAACTTCTCCACAGTGATGAAAAATGTGAAGAAAGCATTTTTTCAGCTGGCTGAAATGCAGTTATTTTTCAAATTATTTTATTTTCGGCTTTTTTATTTTACTCTGATCTAGTGTTTCTGTGCTCAATTGTTAGAGATAGGACGAATCCAGTTTTTTGTAGTTTCCGAATCCGAATCCAGGAAATTAGTAAGTACCGAGTCCGAAACTGACATTAGGATTTGGGCGAATCCGAATCCTGCATTAATTTTTGCCAAATCAAACGTGACCATTTATTAACGACATTTTGTGTAGGTTAATGAGATCATTTGACTTTAACATACTTATTTCATAGAAGCACGGTTTCTCTGCTCCTAGCAGACTATTAAGGATTGGAGCAGAATTTTTTTTGACGCTTTTCTGTTTTTTTGATGCTTAAAAAGTCTGAGCAACTCTTTCGACTTTCAAAACCCGATTTTCTGAATTTTGGAGAGAAAATAAAAAAGGTTGATATGAATTAGCTTGTTCGGCGCGTAGCGCCAAATTTTTTTTTTGGATTTAGATATTTTGAAACGCTGGAAAATGAATCTTTCCACTTTTTATTTCCTAGACAGAAGGTTTAATTTTTCAGTAAAGTTCGATCAATTTTCAGTCGGGCAAACTACAATAAACCAACCAAGAATTTTAATTCTTCAACGACCAAAAATTTCGGCTTGGACTAAAAATGTTTTAATCACACAACTGTCAAAATTTTTGTAAATGTTTTGTTTTTGGGGAAATAACCGAGAAAAATCTTTCATAGGATCATGCCTTTATCCTTTTTATGTTGATAATTGAAAGTTATAAGTATTAGCTAGAATGACATTTTCTAACCGCGCACTGAAATAATATAGAACAATTATTATATAATTGAAATCCGGCACGAAGCGCCGGAAAATTTTCACTATTTTCCATTTTAAAATGCAAATTTAATTTGGGAATTGTGATGTATAAGTACAATGATATAGCTAAAATATTTTAATGTAAAAAAACTTAAGGAGGAAATTTTCCCCCTTCCCCCTCTAAATACGGGTCTGATGTGCTGATGGGTTGCTGCCTGCTGGATGGAATAATGAAAGACACGCATAGAATATACCTAGATATTGATGTTACTAACCTTTGGTGCGACTATTCTTCATTCATCCTTAACCGGGGGTGAGATATAGAGAGCCAGGCCCTGGATGGGATGAATGGAGTTACTATTTTCCGGCTAATCTGACATTTTTCAATGAAATCAGGGAACCATGCGCCTGCCAACCGCTGCCCACATTCGCTAATTTTTTCATTTTTGTTGAGGTGGGCTCAGGTGCACGTGTTCAGCTTCCGGCGTCGGTGCGCAGGCGGTTGGACGCGGCGAAAAGTGGCGAGAAAAGAATGATAAATTTGCATAGGTTATTTCTGCCACTGTTTCGCGTTTTTGCTGTCTTTTTATTAGTGTTAAAAAGATTAGTTTTTATGGAGCGACGCCGCCATCGTCTTTCTACAATATTTTTGTTTATTATTGTTATTTTGGCGTCGCCACTAGCTACCCAATACAACTTGAACCCGTAAGTGTATTGTTCTGTGAGCGTAGGGGAAGGAGTCTATAAGGTCAGGATTGGAGACTTGGGTAGGAACTCCTGAGGTACGTGCCAAGGTGTTCTGCCTGAGGTCTGGTGAAAGTTCTGGCGAGTATCTGGTGAAACGTCTGGGAGAGTTTGGTGTTTATTGTTGTTGTTAGACTGTGGTTAGAACTGTTGCTTAATTGTGACCCTAACACAGAAGCCTAACAAGTGGTGGACTCTTAACGCCTCTCACGACGGATAACCGGAGAACCACCAGAAAAATAACTAAACCTCCTGGGTTTTATTTACAGTCACATACCGGAAAAGTGAAAAAGATGAGTATTCCGGTAGGAAAAATGTTGAGGACTCCTCCTAGGTCACATGAACCTAGTGTTTCGAATCTGGACTCTGCTGAAGAACACGCAGCGGTAGAAAAGGTTCAAGCACAGGCGCCTGAGACTGAAGGAAGGAGAGAGAGTGGAATTGCCGAAATGGCAAGAGTTGAAGAAGATTTGAGGAGAAGTGGTTTTGAGATGGCTAGGAGAGCCGAGATTGAAACTACTGTAAGTGGTAGTGTCAGAGGTCAGCAGACCTTTGAGAAGGAGAGACCGACGTCGCCCTCGAAGTTGGTCCATCCGATGGCCGAGACGCTGGAGGAGATTAGACGGAAATCGAAACCGGCGTGGAGGTCAAACATGGTGGACATGAATTACGACGAATATTACGAGGACGCGCCGGCCGATTTATACGACGACAAATATTCGAGGCGATACGACCCCGAAATTACGAATTGGAATCGACGAGAGGATCCGAGGGATCGAGTCGATCCCAAGGATTTACGATTTAACGCGCTGGAGAGGAAGGTCGAGTTATTGATCAAGGTTATCGAAAGCGCGCAAGTCAAGGAAAAGGAAACGGAGGATGATCAATGGAGGAAGATAGGTGAGTCTTCTTACCTTGAGAATAGAGTTGAGAGAATTAGTGAACCGAAGAGAGAGGTTCATTCAGAAGTTTATGTCAGGTCTCAAGAGGACAGAGACAAATATTCGGCTAGAGATAGAGGTTGGACTGAGGAGCCGCAGAGTTCGAGGAATGCTGAACAAGCACAATCGAATGCCTACGGTTACTCAGAGAATAGGAGGTCTAGGGAAAGGAAAGTGACTATTTGCGACGAATCGTCCCAGGGAGAGGATAGGTTTTCTCGTCCTACTCCTTGGAGAGATACCGCAAATAGAGCTGACCTTAGCCCTGAGAGGAGAAGAAAGAGGAAGTCAAAGAGTCGAAAGAGATCTCACAGATCTAGAGCTAGAAGTAGACATTACTCGGATAGTGATAATAGCAGTTCATCTACTTCGAACTCTAGCTCAAGTGTTGAAGTTGATGTGAGAGATGTGGTAAAGGCCTTGAAACATAGACCTTTACATGATAGTATAAAGCCGACGGAGGCTTTGAAGTTTTTTACTGATCTGGAAAGTGAGTTTTTGGAGAATACGGCTGATAAAGTGAAAAAGGAGTGTTTGAGAAGGTTGTCTCAGAACACGGCGAGGAGGATAGCGAGAACATCCTCAAGTTATACAGAAGCGCGGAGAAATATTTCAAAGTATCTCGCGCCGACTTATGATTTGACGATGCTCAAAAGAGAGTTGTTTAATATGAAACAGGAAGAAGGCGAGTCAGCCTTAGAGTTTTTAAAGAGATTGAGTAATCATGTGGATCTGGTCTATGCAGATCAGAGTGACCAAGTAAGGCAAGAGAATATTATTAATGCCTTCATTTATAAGAGTAGTCCGTTGTATCAGACGGAGTTGCAGGATGTATTGCCATCGATGAAAACTTGGCAAGACCTTGCATACGCCGTAACACAGATTGATAAGAAATATAAGAATGTGTTTACTACTTTTGGAGCCAAAGATAAACCGATTGTAGTGAATCAAGTTGTAGCGGAGGAGATATGCCCGGAAATTGCTTTTGTCGGGAATGCTCCGTATGGAAGTACTAAAAAGTATAACCAGACGAAGTCAAGACCACAAAATCAGTTGCAAAAGGCAGTAGAAGAGGAGAGAAGTGAGGAGAATGCGGAAGAGATGATACCTGGTCCGTCGCCTCGTGATGTCAAAAAGTCTAACGAGGAGCAGGCCAAGGAGTCTTTTCTAGCTATTCTCTCAAAGGAGTGGCTACAATTGGTTCAGAAGGTGGATAAATTACAAGTTACTCAGAGTGAAGCCTTAAAAGAGTTGACTACTGTGAAGGCTGCGTCTGCTGAAAAGCAGAAGCAGTTGAAGCAGCAGAGACCCTATTGCATTTATCATAAGAATAATACGCATGCTACGGAGGAGTGTAAGACATTAGCATACCGGCGTCAGCAACAGCAATGCGGTGGATTTAACCGTGGCATGTCTAATCAATATTATGGTGGTGATAGAAACGCTTCATATAGAGGAAGTTTTAGAGGTAGAGGTGGACCCCAATTTGGATTTAGAGGAAGAGGAAGAGGTGCCTATTATGTAGGATTCCCCGAAGAAGATCAAATGTACGGGTATGACCCAGAGTTTGAGAGATACAGGGAATTCTGCAGACTTAGGGAACAAGGCATCCAGTTGCAGAGGCAACCTCAGTTGATGTTACCTGCACCAACTAGTCAACCTGCTATTCAGGGTAGTACCGTCCAGGATCAGTCTGGATCATTTGTTTCGAACCAGTCGCAACCTAGTTCGCATAACGTAATGGTGACAAGCCGTACGGATGTGGATGATGAAAGCGAGCAGAGTAGAAACAAATCTTCTAGTTTGGTTCTCGGAAGTATTATTCACCTGGATAAGGTGACACCTCTAGAGAAAGTGAAAGAAAGAGATTTGGCTCATGTGAAATATGGGAGAAAAGCAACGGACGTAGAGAGAAGGTTGTTGGAAAATTATCCGAAAACGGTTCCGTTCTATATAAATGTGGTTATTAAAGAAACGGCTACCAGAGCTTTAATTGATACAGGAGCTCAGTGTACGGTCATGTCTTCTAAGCTCCTGAAAAGGGCATTAGACGTTGATTATACAGTGTACCCTCGTATCCTTAAAGTGACTGTAGCTGATGGAAAAGTTGTGCATGCCTATGGGTATGTACCAGTTTGTATGAAGACTGAATTCGGAAGTTTTCCAGTCAATGCTATAGTGTTGCCAGATGCAGGTGAGGACCTGATCTTGGGCACAGATTTTTTAGCACACCCAGATTTAGGTGTGGTGATTGATTTCAAAAGGAATGCCATGACAATACAGGGCATTGAGAGAAAGATTGACGTAGTTCAAGTTCCTTCTGTAACTACTGTGCAAACGGTAATGGAAGAAGTAACTAAAGTCAGTGTGGCGTCGACTGATTGCATAAATCAAATTGTTTATCCAAAAGTTTGTCTGCTAAAGACAACTGTTGCAATTGTTGCATGTAGTAAAACCTACATTCCATATGGAACAGATGTTTTGATGAAGGCAAAACTTTGGGATCAACATGGAGATGCCACGTTGAACGGAATTATTGTCGAATCAAGGGATTCTGAAAGGAAGTTCAGAATGGAGAAAGCGGTTGTAGACGGATCACAAGAGGAGTTTGTAGTACTAATCTCCAATACCACGGGTTCTGGATGTCGGTTTGAGAGAGATCAAATCATTGGCTATACAGAATCTATGCTTATTGAAGATGATGATACGTACAAGAAAGTGAAGGAAATGAAAAAGATAAAGGAGGAAAAGGAATATCAGACCTGTATGGTAAAGGAAGGAATGCCTGCATTATCAAAAGCTGATTCTGTAGAGTTCTATACTTCACTATGCAAGATGATATCGAAGGCAAAAATTTCGGAAGAGAAGAAAACGGAAGCTATAGAGTCTTTGTTGAAATACAGAGATGTCTTTAGCTTGCCCGGTGATCCGGCTACTACAACCCCAGCTCTGACATGCAAGATAGATACAGGAGATGCAAGACCTGTAGCAAAGAGATATTACAGAGCTTCAATTAATAGTCGGCCAGGAGTAAGGCGACACATAAAGGATATGTTGGATCAAGGAGTGATCGAGCCCTCGAAGTCACCGTGGGCTGCACCCTTGTTCCTGGTTGGAAAGAAAGATGGAACTACGAGACCCGTAGTGGATTTTAGAGGTATAAACGAAGTGACCAAGGATGATAAATATCCCATCCCGAGAATGGATGACTATTTAGATTGCCTTGGAAGAGCGAAGTTTTATACGACTCTAGATTTGAAGTCGGGATATTGGCAGGTCCCGATGGAGGAGGAGAGCAAGGAGAAAACGGCCTTTATATGCCAAGAGGGCTTATTTCAGTTTAAAGTGATGCCGTTTGGGTTGAAGAATGCACCTGCTGAATTCCAAAGGATGATGGAGAGAATCCTTGGGGAGTTGGTATGGAAAATTTGCCTAGTGTATATAGATGATATTATCATCTTCTCGAATACGTTCGAGGAACACTTAGAGAATTTGAACTTGGTGCTAGAAGCGTTGAGGAAGGCGAAGTTGACTCTTAAGCCAGAGAAATGTGAATTTCTTCCCGAGAAGGTGCACTTTTTAGGACACATCTTGGATGCGAATGGAATTTCTCCGGATCCTAAGAAGGTCAAGGCGATAACGGAATTTCCATTCCCGGATTCTGTTAAGAAAATGCAGAGATTCCTAGGTATGCTACAATGGTGTAAGAAATTTATACCAGACCTAGCAGCACTAGCTGAACCTTTGTACAAATTAACAGGCAAGAAGGGAACATGGAATGTAACGGAGTTACATTACACAACTTTTGAGAAGCTCAAAGTAGCATTGACCTCAGTACCTTTCTTAAGACATCCAATTTTAGATGGATCTGCACGATTCATTCTTCAAACGGATGCCAGTGGAATTGCATTGGGAGCAGTGTTATGTCAAGAGACTGACTCAGAACGTTGGGTAGTTGCCTACAATAGTCGGATATTGCGGGCGGAAGAAAGGAAATGGTGCGCCACCGAAAGGGAATGCTTAGCTGTGGTTTACGGCCTTAAAATTTATAAACATTATCTTTTGGGCCAAAAGGTCAGGATTCAAACTGACCACAAACCATTATTATCAATGAGGGTGAATACACAGACTAATGACAAACTCAAGAGGTGGTACGCATTCATTTGCCAGTTTAATCACAAGTTGGAGTATGTGCCTGGCAGACAAAATGCCATGGCAGATTTCCTCTCCAGGAAGGAGGAACCGGATGAGCAGAAAGAGAAGTTGCCACCAAAATGGGAACTTATCTTTCAGAAGGAAGAAGTGAAACCTCTTACTGAAGACGAAGTCCTTAACCAAAACCACAAAGTTTTAGTGAAACAACTTCGGGAACTCAGAGGAGATGAAGTGGATGAGGCTGTAGGAGTCTTCACTCCGGTGAAGATGGCCACAGCTTCAGTGGCTTCAAAGTATAGTGTTAGTGATGAAACTCAACTTAATATTTCTCCAGAATTTGATAACTATCGAACGCCTGAGAAATATGAAATTGAGGCGGTAGTCACTAGACAAATGGCAAAAAACTTGCAGCAGGAGGAAAAAGGACATCCTCCTGGGCAAGCAAAACCTAAAGAAGAGGTGAAGAGAATATTTGAACCGAAGGAGAAGGAGTTTGAAGAAGCCCCAGAGATTGAAGATGGTAGACCGAAAGGGCTTATCTCAAACGCCTTGATGTCAAAGTTGCAAGGAAAGGATAAAGATCTAAAAGTGATCTTGGAGAAACTAGGTGCTAGTAGTAGCACTAAGTCTCAAAGTAGCTTTTATATCGATCAAGGGATACTATATAGAGAGACTTTTGGCGAGGCAGAGGATCAAGTTGTTGTCCCCTCTGTTCTCAAAAAAGTTGTCCTGCATCAGTATCATGGAGCAGTGATGATGACGCATCAAGGGTTTAAGAGAACCCTTGCTATTATTAAGAAGCGGTTCTGGTGGCCGAGCATCGAGAAGGATGTTCGGAGCTGGATCAGTTTTTGTCCGATATGTCAAATTGCGACTCCAGGAAAGGCTACGATTCCGCCATTGAATCCAATCATTCCTAGAGGACCATTTGACATAGTTTCTGTAGATATTGTGGGAATATCTCCCATGAGCGAGAAAAGACCGTATGTGATAGTATTTCAAGATTACTTTACAAAATGGGTGGAAGCAGAAATGATCCCGGATCAATCTGCTGTAACCATTGTGGACAGTTTTCTTCGGAATATTGTGTGTAGGCATGGAACCCCGGTGAAATTGTTGAGTGATAATGGTTCATGCTTTACAGCTGATTTGATGACGTCAGTCTGTAAATTGTTGGAGTGTCAGAAGATCTTCACAACTGCCTACCATCCACAAGGAAATGGAATGGTTGAAAGGTTTAACCAAACCTTGATCAAGCAGTTGCGAAAGGTTGCTATAGAGGATTCAGATAAGTGGGACAGATATTTGCAATCTGTCGTTTTTGCATATAATGCCACACCTCATACCTCAACAAAATGTTCTCCATTTGCCTTATTGAGAGGTCATGAGGCAAATTTTGGCATTAGTATTGGAGTTGCAAGAAACATAGTTCTGCCAATGAACTATGAGGCTTATAAGCATATACTAACCGAAAGCTTAGTAGAAACTTATGAGACCATTTCAGAGAATATCAGGAAGGCTGCGGAGAGCAGTAAAAAGTTTTTTGACCGTAAAGCAAAAGCTCATGATTATTCCGTCAATGATTGGGTTTTGCTGAAAGTCGATAAACAGAAAAAACTGGGTCTGCCGTGGCAAGGACCGTATGTTGTTACTGATAATAGTAGATTATCAGAGAATGTGCTTGAAATCGCTCACTGGAGAGAGCCGCTGAAAAAGCAGGTGGTATCCGTGAGCAGGTTAAAGCACTTTCGCTACGAGACTGGCAGATGGCTGCAGTCTAACGACGTGTCATCTAAGGACACGCAGTTTACTGTAGATTCAAAAATTAATAATTATAAACTGCCGTAGCGCGTAGCGCTGGTTTTTTCGCGTGTATGTGTGCGTGTGAATACCCCCCCATATTTTTTCGTCCCGAATTGTGTATTTAAGTACAAATTGTAATTAATTGTATTTATTTATGTATTTATCGCGTATTTATTGTGTATTTTTAAATTTTTCTCGCGTAAATCTAAAAATTTCTCAAAATTCTTGGTAAAAAACCACTCTTCGCAAAAACCAAAAATTTTAAAAATTTTTTTTTCGCGGCCTAAATTTTAAATTTTCCCGAGTCCGATTAATTTCGGAGGAAATAGTTAGTTGTTGCCCCCCAATTCTGTGAATATTGGAAGAATTGGGAAAACCGCTGAGTTTTAGAGTGAAAATAGACAAAAAGTAGCGAAAGCGGAAAATTTGTCGATTTTTCAGCTCTTATAAAAAAATTATTAAAAAATTTTGCAAAAATTGATAGCGCCGAATTATTAGAATTCGAGAAAGAAGCGGAAGGAATGTCCAGGCCCCCCAATGGACGCCGGACGAAACAGTATTTGGTCACGGACCCCCACGTGACCTACGGACAGCCGCAGGTGCGGCAAAACAATCGGTATTTTTTAGTCGATGGTAAGCGACCTAAGTTATTAAACTTAGTTAATCTAAAAATTATTTGGGCAAAGCAGGATGTTATAGCCCACGGGTGTCTAGACGAAGGCCTAGACAATTGTAAAAGTTTAGTGGGAACATAATTGTTCTGTCAGCTTGAAAAAGTGTGGCAAAGCTGCCCGTAGCGCAAAATTTGGACTTTTTGCGAAACTACATTATTCCTCTACACACATAGCGAGTTGAATAAATTCGTCTATGTGATGAGGAAGAAGTGGAGTGTAGCAACTAGTCGACTAGGGGTAGATAATTTCAAAATTTATTTAAATTTCTAAATTCCATCTTAATTCACTTTTCTACGAATTTCCACATTTTGGGTAAATTAGTAAATATATTTTCAAATTTCTTCTTGGAAATTCTTAATTTATTGATTGGATAGGCCGTTTTGGGCGTTGGATTGAGACGGCTAGCAGTCGATTGATGGAAGACGCAGGTGGTCTGTGCGTGTACTCCCGTATAAGGTAGAAGTTGGGGCCGCACTTGTGTTTAACTATCTGCCAACACTAACCCAATATATGTTTGGTACCTTATTTTCCCCTGCTTGCAGTTTTCTTTTTCTTTTTCCTATTTGTGCTTACTATCTGTGGTGAAGGTAGAATTTAACCGATGTTTGTCCGCTTTGGGAAAAATTTTCATTAAAAAGTTGTAAACATTTCGCCTGAATTTTTTAGACTACAATGTCAAGCGCATTGTTAGAGTCGGCGAATTGGAACGATGGTTTGCAACGACGTTCGGAAGATTTCCGTTGGAACTAACAGAACCGAAATTGGTCGAAATAGGTAAGGTGGCTGAGATGATCGAAACTCTGAAGGTGAGCAGGTTTCGAGGACAGCCAGTTATCGGTTTTGATACTGAGAAAGTTACTCAGGAGTACGTGAGTAAGGTTTTCGCGACTTCTGGGGTTGATAACCCAAAAGGGAAGGAGTTCGCGAGAGTCATTAGCTTCTCGACGGTGACTGGAGACACTTTTGTTGTAGATACTACGACAATCATGCCGAAGGAATGGACGCTCATTCATGAGCTCTTAGATTCGGACATGCTTCTCGTTGGGTACAACTTGGTTACAGATCTGGTTGCTGTCTGGAATGTTAATGGCGCAGGCAGAAATCACCAGGATGTTGATCTGACAGCAGAGATCAAGTATAGAATTACATCTTCGTATGGCCGTTATTATGACGTAGCCAAGGTAGGGGATCAATTGAACGGAAGATTTTTGGCAATGTCCAGGAAGTTGGGACTTTGCCCGGAAACTTTTAAGCTGAAAGGGTTGTTCACGGAGCTGTATCTGGCGGACGTTGGTTATTTCCAAATCGATTTCCCTCAGAGAGCGCAACGTGAACGATTCTGTAGGCACACGTTGACGCAGTTTGAAATCAGGTATTCAGCACTGGACGCCTACTACTCATTGTTGGTTTTCTTAGCGTTTTTCCACTATGAGTTAGCTATGGAAGTCGAGGTCGGATTCCAGTATTTTCCGCATGATTTGATGAAAGTGGATCAAATCCAGATAATGTCGTACAGGTTGTACAGGTTTTTCAATATCATACATGGAGAGAATTTTCCGCAGACTTTTTGTGGAAGTCCGGAAGTAGAGGAGCCGCAGTCGTCGGCTATTTACCACCTAATGAGACAGGAAGCGTATGCCCGTATGGCCGCCCAAATGGACACCTCATTTGGAGGCTATGTGGAGTACAGCTTCCCTCATTACGAGGCAAATCCGAAGAGAGGAAGAGACGTGAGTATACCTAAAGGAATTCATCCTGATTATACCGTTAAAGAAAAAAGTAAGAATGTAGACGGTAATGATACGGTAAGTGAGGATGAAGAGTTCGAAGAAGCTTTGTCCGAAAAGCAGATTAGAACTCGGATAATGAACAAGGTGGTAGATATGGTTAATCGAGGGAAAAGTTTCAGTAGACTCGATGAACCAGTATCTATGGTTTTATACGAGAATTACCTAAGGTACAGGAAAGAAACGAAGCAGTTATTGGAGATACCATGTCTCATTTCTATTTTGTCTTTTTGAGTCACACAATCTTCCACTGATTTTCAATTGTGTTGTTTCTGTTTGCTCCTCCACTTTTCTGTCCATACATTTCTTTTCTGTTTCATTTAATTCAATTCACTGTTGGTCTCATTATCTTATACTCATTTTCAGTTCCCATTTTTTCCCCTTCTCATGTAAACTAGATAAACCTTCTGATCCAGTTGGAATAGATCAGTCAGAGCCTTGGTATACCAAGTACATAGCCACATAATAAGTTACACACTGAGGAAAAACTGTTAAGTTTTTTTCTTAAACAAAACTTGGCATTTTCTTGTAGATAAATTTACAAAAGTCATTATTGACCTTCAAAAAATTTCACATATTCCAGATTAATTTTCTTGGGGAAGATCCTTAAACAGGTTCAATTTTTTACTCTTAAGGTTCATTTCTAGATATGATTTAGGGCAAAAGTGTTACATAGAATATGTTCAATAATTATTGACCCTAGCTCAATTGGTCATCCTGAAAACACCCCTTGAATGTTTGTGCAACAGGGTTGTTGCATATTTGAATTAGAATATATGAAAATAGATGAATTCTGAATCATGCTGTATTTTGGAGTATGTTCAATGACTGAACTTGTGATATAACCCATGTAACTCATTTTCAACAGAAAAATCCAAATCTTGTATAATTTCCACACCATCTGTTAATATCATAAGTGCATGGTTAGTAGTGATGTCCCCAAATATTTTTGACATCCAGATATCAAGATCTTTAGATCCAATATCTGGACATCTAGTTACCTGGATATCACCCTTCCAAAATGTGTTTTGGATGTCATAACTCTTGATGCCTCGAGCCAAATTCAAATTAAAACAATTACTGTGCCTAAAATTTTGATGACCGATTTTTTGCCACATTTGTGGAAAAAGCTCAGAGTTAAAAAAAAAGCTAAAAAAACTACAAGTGTAAATAAAGAGAAATTATGTATGTGTTTAGTACAGTCAATCGATTTTATCACAACATGGCACCAGTCATAACTTACCACAGTGTAATTTACTTTGACGCTGATCAATACAAATTTCAAAATACATTAGGATAAAAAAAGGAAAATAAAATAATTGCACAAAGTTTTCAAAAATCTGCTGAACTAAAAAAAGAGTTGATTATGCAGGAATTTTCTATAATTTGATGAACTAACGTGGAATCACAGATCTTTTTGTAATCTCAGTTTGTTGGACAAATTTTGAGTACAATTCAGGAATCATAGGGGACAAGTAATAGGAAATTATGTCCAAATCTCTATGTTACATTAGAGCTACAGCAGAGAGACATGATATTTTAGGCTCACTGCAAAGCGGCTCTTACCAATCAAATGGTCTCCAAACCTTCCCTTTGAATATCAGCTAACGATTTGTGAATGAGAAGCATTTCTACAGAACCAGCCAGAAATTTACGAGAATGAAAATTTTCTGCTCCATAACAATGGTTTGTTGCTTTTTGGGTCAAATTAATCAAAATTTCCCACTGAAGCATAAGTCTGCTAGTCTGAAGCTAAATTATGCAATCCATGCAAACAGTCAAAGAAATCAAGGTTTTCGTTTTTTTTCCATAGGTTGTACCATGTTGTCATGCTTTATTGCCTGATTATCATCAACAGACATATGGACACGTATTTCCAGAAATAAATGGTGCTATTGTTAATGCTCCATGGTTACCTTGGTCTTGTTCACACAATTCTGTTTGGTTTTGAAATGGCAGCTCAAGATGAGCTGCCAGGTGTAATAACAGGTGTAATGTGTTGACTTAGCATGGGCTGTGCAGCATTGGCGGAAAACTAGTACAAAATATAGCGAGACAAAAAATGAGATTAGATGAAAAACCAATGGCAATAGGAAACGAAGAAAAACACAAAAAATGGGCGAAAATTTTTACAGTACAAAAACAGTGGTATCAAATGGCAGCAATGATGGTGAGTGTCTGAGGTAGAATGGGAATGAGGGTAGTCATCGAGGCGATCCCTGAGGGCTTTGCGGTATTGATCATTTTGGTATCCGTGAGGGTCTTGTGGATCATCATGACCATTGAAGTGGACAGAGTGCATGTGATGGGAAGAGCGGCTGGTACTCAGTGGCCGCAAGATGATGAGGTTTAGGTTTGAGTGCGGAGCGGCTATAACGGATTGGTAATAGGCAGCAGGTAGCCCAGTTGGCGGGCAGCAGTCCCGGTGGAAGAAGACTCCACCAGGTGGAAAAGTCGTGCTGCAAGAGGGAAACTGGGCGATCCATTTCCCTATGGTACTGCAGGTAAATTCCTTGGATATTGGCAATCTCTGGCGGGTGCAGGAATGGGGAGTATTGGGGGTATGCCATCCAATTTCATCCTCATACTCAATCACATGTGTGAAAAGAATAAGTGTTGTAAAGTGAAAAATTTGCTGAGTTGAGCGTGAGCTTAACTGGTCAGCATAACTCAACTGAAGCTCCACAAATTTATGATTAATTTAGGTTGCCCAAGAATTCTGAAAATTGTGGGAGCCTTCTGCATCCATGACTTGGAACAACTTCCTCATTAGTCCCCTTAGTGATGAGTCAACTCTTTAGAAAATGTTTGATTCAATATCTGTTCTTTGAGTCAATTTGTTTCAAAGCTTTTCAACTCTTATATGTTACCTGAATGACATATGTCCACAGAGCTATCATTGAAAAGAATGCAATCAACAAACATTTTTATTTCACGATTTGTTTTTTTTGTTCCAATTCTCTCTGTAGGATTGAAACACAAAACTGTTTAGCTAGTAGGAACCAGACTCTGGATTTATTTGTCATAGGTTTTTTTCTAAGGAAAATTTTTGAAGGTCATCTACTTATTCATGTATCATAGTTTGAAGTAAAATTTAACCTCAACAGTGTGAATCAGTATCAGCACTTGAATCAGTTTTTTTCACAATAAAAAACCAAAAATTATTTGAAGGAAATGAAGAAAAAACAAAATTCTCAGCTTACAAAACTCAATATTACTGGAGAAGGAAAATTCTGCTGATGAAAAGAGTATTTGACCATGTATCCTTCCCATGGATGTTGCCAAACATCAAAATATTCATTCCTCAGAGTTAAGCTCCGCCTACTTTTCAGATAACTAAAAATTTGATGTTGAACATCATGGGGAAAGAAAGGGTAAGATATTTTGCCCCTGTTATTTTGTGGCTTAAAAAAATATGTAGGTATGATTAATGCTTCAAATTGCCATTTTGTAAATGTTTTCTCTGAATATGGATACAGAAAAATTTACTCAATATGGTGTAGCTTTGGCATGCCCCTGAAGAAAGGAAAAACTCAGTATCTGCCCCAGCATTGATATTCAACTCCTTTACGCAGAAATTAAACAAATAAGAAAGAAAGCAGAACAGAATTTTCCATCCAAGCCTTTTCAAATTAATTTTCAATCAGTGCCTGTGAAGTTTTGAATTATTTGTAGACATAATTATGAGTGTGGAAGAATATGAAAGTAGGAAGATAGGTTTTTGTAGACCTTTTTCCTTTTTGTCATCAATCTATTTAAACAGCAATCAATCTATTTAAACTTTAAGGGATTATTTCCAGCATATTCTGCAAAAAGACTTATGTTGCTAGTTTCGTTCAATGCTTAGTAGGCAGACACACTGTTTGACGAGAAAAAATTTTTTTGGATGTGGAACTTTCAAATGCATCTAGTTAAGACATATTCAATCAGAAATGAGCTGATCAATTTTTATACATATTGTTCTTCAAGGGTCCCTTGTTTACACTTGAATGTCTGATTTTAAATGGTTCATAAATGTTCATGTTATTTCTCCTTCTTAGTTGGAAAATATTGTGCTGTTTCATACTGATAGCCTTTAAACATGAATATATCATGGATGTCGTTTGTTCTTTAGGCAGATTCCTTGATCATACTTGGTAATATGCATTCAATTATGATTTCAAACTTTGGGAATTCAAGATTTTATTATCCGGTCTTGTGACCCCATTCTGTACAGGGCATTGGGATTTCTGTGCTTAGAAATGAAAGAAAATCGAAATTTTGTCCCATTTCTTGAATGCATCAGTTTTCATCCATGATGTGCTATTCAAATATTGAGCAGGCATATCAATTGCCCAAATTTCTGATAGCTTGAATTGATCAAAGACTATTGGAAGTATTTTTGGAGAATTTCTGTTCTTCTCACTAATAGGGTTTTGGTCAAATTTATGGAAGTTTACGATTAAATTACTGATTTTAAAAGCTTTTCTGAAGTGATAAATTTGTATACACAGGAAATTCCAATCTAATTTTTGAAATAAAATGTTCTGCAAATTTATTTTCCAGCCTTTCCGAATGTCAATACCTTAAATATTTTCCAGAGCTTAGCCCCAGGACAAGATTTAGCATCTTTTTTGGGCTGTCACCATGTCATCCTAGAGGCCTTAGCAGTCCGTTTCTCATGTTGTTTTGAATTTATTATAGCATTAGATAATTTCCTGGATTATTTGCTCCACAAAGCTTTGCAGATTAGACTTCAAGTTTGAAAGTTCCTTTTTTTTGCTAAGTTTTCGATAAATTGACAGCTCTAAACTATTAGAATGGTTTCAAAAGCTCGAAAACACTTGAATAGAGAATTTTCAAGCAAAAATTGACCAACGGAACAAAGGGAAAAAATTTTGACCCATTTTGCATTTGAAACAAAGGCCTGAGGGGAAAAACAGTGTCCAGAATAGGATTTCAAAAAAAGTGCTGGACCATTACTTTTTCTGTCTGCAATTTAGAAATGAAACCAATAGTTAGTTTCTGACTGTTCAAAATTTCAAATAAGTCACTTTTCCATGGCAAAGTCAGAAAAAGAGAGTGCCCGACAACCGAAAGCTTAGAACATGCTTTTTGATGAATGGATAGTTTTTTAAGAATTGGATTGACTCAGCAAAACATAAAACAGATTCACAAGTACAAAAAATTATCTGAGAATTATTGACTTTTTGACAAAGGTGGTCATGTGACACCCAATGGCAGATTAAAAACACCATGCTGTGCGCATAAACCCTTGAAATACCTCATAAATTTCATTTTTAGGTGCTATTTTATGTATATTGGTCATATTTTATCCTAAAGTTTTAATCTGAGAAATGTGCACCTCTTTTAGAATATTGTGTTAGTAGATTTGTATTTCCTAAATCCCATAGTGAAATCAATTATTTGACATTTCCTTATTATTTCGAGTTCATCCTCCACAATGTAGGAAAATGATAAATTTTTCTCAGACAATAAATTTGTTAGACATTAGGTTTTTCATGGAAGTACCAATTTACTTAGAAAATGCCCACAAGACGTGCATAACAGTTTGAATCTTTTTCATCATATGCCACGAAACTTTTTAACTTTATCCATCTTAGGTTTTTTGATATGTTACTATTTCTTCTAGCTTAGCATGATCACCAAATTTTTCTACTGGTTCTAAATTTCTTGGACGATTTATGAACTGTTTGATAAACTGATAATGACATCCCTTCACAATGCTGACTTTGCCACCAATGCAATCATGAAAAAAATGCTGGCTTATCCCCCAGAATTCACACAGTGGCCCAAAAACGGAGGAACTGCAAAATTTGATAATTTTGTTGTATAATTCTTAAGGCTTCAAAAAAATAATTTTCTGCAGGATAATGTTCTGCAGTCCCAGAATTTTTTACAGTTTCAATAGAACTGGTAGCCTTAGTGAGATTTTGGGGGTGCTAAAATTTAGATCATTGGGGATTCAATGGATGTGGCAACTTTAGGCACAAAATTATCTGGGTGGGGGTAAAAAAAGCGTATTTTTGTGATTGTTAGTTGGAGGGTTTTTCGACCTCAGGGAATTCAATGTATACCTTCCACAAAAAAATATCCTGGTCATAAACAAGGGTATTTTTGTGCTTCTCAGTAGAAAGGGTTTTCCACTGCAGGGAACATTAACCAACTTCAACCCAAGGTCTTAAAAAATCTAGTCCACTTTTTTGGCAACTATGTAAGCAAGCATATCTTTATTCTGCCCCATTGGGGCATTTTCTAATAAACCAATCCATCTCCCTTTAGTGGCTTCAACTATGTATTAAAACCTTCATAGAAGCACACTGAAATTTTAAAATTCGGCCATTCTCACATCAAAGAAAAAAAACGATCTTAAAGCCATGAATTCGCATCTTCATTAAAAGTAAAAAATTTGTAAATGGCATACTTAAAACACGTCGTAAAAAAAGTTTAAAATAACCATATCTGTTTGAATTCTCCATGGCCAAGAACCATCAATAAAAAAAATTGCAGAAATACCTTCCTATACACCGAGATTAATTTTTTGTGTGAAGTGATTGTGCCCATTTAATTCCTGAT
>CAWUHX010000386.1:0-99780 GCA_963922205.1 Romanomermis culicivorax | reverse complement strand
TGAATCGGGAGATTGTTGTGACTTGAAAGGGCTGCTGCGGAAAACTTCACGCATTTGTTTCATACTGTAAGCGCAAACGGCCGAACCACGGATCATACTGTAAGGTGTATTGAAAACGGCGTAAATTAATTCGTCGTTGTCATCACTATTGGCGTTGGAGACTGAAAATGTTGACGTCGTAGCGGCTATAAAATGATGACAATAAAGAACACAAAAAGTTGGTCGTTATAAAAGGACAATTTCGAGAGCATAGCACGCTGAAGGCACATGAACAGAAAGAATATTTACTCAAGAAATAAATTGAGTGCTAAGAACAGCAAAATACTAACAAATCTACAAGAATGAAAAAAGAATAGAAGATCTGAAAAAATAGAAAAAAGAAACAACTCCGAGACGAGAAGAATGAGACCGATTAATAAAAGAGGACATGTAATGAAAGAAGCTGAATGAGAAGCATGTAACAGAGCTCCGAGGTTCAGGGGGTCAAGCGACTTTTTTGGGGCGGAGGTTCCTCGACTGCCAAAAACTTCAGGGGGCAGGGCTTGGAGAGAAAAATTTTTCCGCCAAAACAGTCCGAAAAACGCTTCAGAAAATTGACATTTTTCAGTTCTTTTCCGATTCTGACCGAAAGCATAAAGCATGTGAGTCGCTGTGGCTACCATACGGCTAGCCATATGATTGGCAAATTTAGCGGAAGATCCCATCCCCATATGGCTAGCCATATGGCCGAAATTTCCCCATTATATGTACGATGGGACGGATGAAAAAAGGGAAATCTACGACGGTAAGCATAAATAATAAAATTATTCGAATAAATATAATAACTTAAACGATAAATAAATGGAACACATCAAACAGAAATCAAAAAATCAGGAGATTAAAAGAAATGAATGGACACGAAATAACATCAAAATGAAAATATAAGGGAGGGGTAACATAAAATAGACACTAAATTACATGAAAATGAAGAAATTCAACAAAACATAAAATTGATGATACAAAAATGAAGAAAGAAGTGACGATGAGGAGGAGAACGAAAAAAAAACAAAAAAATTACAAAATAAAATTAAAAATAATAAAGACAAATCAAAGAGCAGTACGAAAACAATAAAAAACAAAAAATTGTTTTGGATAAAAGGCGAAGAGATGAGAAGAGAAGAAAATAGTGACGCAAAACAAAAAATAATTTATTAGTAATTATAACAAATCAGGCAATGAATAGATGGAAAAAGAGAAACGCTTGAAAGTAAAATATACAGAAAACTATAGAAAATTCAATATCGAAGTAAACTAAACTGGAGGTGTCAAATGCCCAGGAAAAATGAAACCAACAAAAAAGAAAATAGATGAATAACAGTTTTAATGAGAAAATTATTCGATTTTATATACAAGAAGAACTAGGCGATGAGAATACAAAAAATCACACTCGGAAAGTAATGAAACAATATATAGAACAAAGAAATAAATTTAAAAAAATGAGAAGGGTGGAATGATCAGTGAAGAGTAAAATTTACCAATTTCATCGAAATAAAAGGGGAATTCGCCCGGCAACGAACAATTCAATCTCGCCTTAACGAAAGACGTCCAAAAGTTCGACGAATAGGCTGTAGAACCGCCCCGGTCGTTTTTACAAACGCGTCCAACGCGGCTGTAAACGGCTTTTCCACAATTCATATATTCGACAGCGTTTTCTCGAAACCAAAAATAGACGTGCCGTTCGTCGGAAGTCGACGAAACAAAATTGGGTTCATTTAAACATTTAATGTCGTTACGTTCCGTACGTAGACCGATGTCATCGTCAGCCGGCTGGTTGATTCTACGGCGCGAAATTAAGGCGTCGGCACCAGCAAAATCGGCGACCGTGCCGGCGAAGAGTTGATTAGAACGGGCGTCGAAAAATGCCGACGAATTGTGCGACGGATCGTAGGGCGTGATGCCGTTGGCGGGGAATTCCTTAGTAACTCGATATTGGTCGTCCTGAAATGGAAAAAAAGATAATAAGAAAACTATGAGATGTGGATTAATATACAGGAGCTTAAAAATTAAAAAATTAAACAGAGTAACGAAATAAGCAAATCAAGAAAAACAAAGATTGAATTTCTGTCTTGAGGTATAATTAATAATTATCAGAAATTGGGAAAAAATAACTCTTGCAGATCATGCTGACAGAAAAAACTTATCAACGATTAACTTTTTGATGATTTAGAATTCTGGGAGACGGTGTAAGGCTTTTTAGACGACCATTTTTGGTCGAATTCTGCGCAAGAATATGCACGTTTCTCAACTGTAGATTGACATAGGTTCCGAATACTAAAAAATTTAGGTTTTTGGAAAATTTGAATGCTATACTTGTTTGCTATACTGTCGACACGTGGGCTTAAACGCATTCGTACCGCAGACCAAAACGCCCGTATCATTATCTTTGGCCAATATTCGTATATAATTGTGGCAATCTTCCTAAAAATTATACACCAGTATTTTATTGTATATATTTTTCCAGGGGAAAAACCGCCGAAACAGTTCGCGCGTTGCAAAATACGTAGGTTGGGGAATATTTCACGCGTGAAATTTATATTTACGCGCCATTATTCAAGGGCAAACAAACACAAACAAATAAGCAAAAATGTAAAGAAAGGTGATATGATGAATGATAAATAAAATTGAGGAGTTCAATGCAAAGCAGCAAAACGGGATAGAAAAACGTAAATGAAAAATAAGAACAAAACAATTAAAAATCGATACACAACGTGGATTAAAACTAATAATTAACCTACGAAAGTTTTCTAGCGCAGAGAAAATGCTAAAAAATTTAATTGTCATTCTCTACCTTAGACTTTCCTTTCAAAAAGCACATTTCCGTGTCCTGCGTCGTTGCCGGCCAATGAATGAGCTTAAAAAATCATAATAAACTACAGTAGTTATTTTAACAGCGCCATCCAAAAAATACAAGAAAGATCAAGTTTTTCTGTCCTGGTCAGAGTCTACTTATTTTTAGATCGGTAATCACCCAAATTACAAGTGGCAAAACGAAATTATTGAGGTATGATTATGCACGTCTATATAATAATGACGCATGAAGCACAATGACGAAAAAACTCACCGTTTTGACCGAAAAATCATCGATATTGATTTTATAGACGTGGTTCCTGAAAGAAAAACGAAAAACTATCAAGGACGGGGAACGAAAAGAATCATTTTCATACCTCGCTCCAATGAGCAAAAAACTTCCGTCGCGTTCCAATAACTTGAAATAGTCGTTCACTGAAGTATTCCCTCCGAAGCGATGACCCATTTTAGCTACAAGTGGGAAACCAATATGAATACAATGTGAGTAGGAGTGAGATCAACAAATGATTTGAATTAGCATCAAATGAAAACCATAAGCCAGGCCACTCCATATAACATTATATGGCTTAGCTGAGCGAAAATATGAAATTCAAATCGTGTGTTTAAGATCCAATACTGAAAATATGACAGATGCTGCAAGAAGTTGCAACAAGGAACCCTCTATCAAAAAACAAAATTTTGCCGATATTTTCACCATTAGACGTCTTTAGGTAAATGAATTGAAAAATTATCAAAATACTACAACTAGTTCATAAACTCTCAAACATGGTTTATCTCTGAGCCCTGATATTCTTGATAATTTGTGGCGTGCTTTGGTGTTCCTAATTATTTAAAGAATATGTTATATATTTTTCGCGGTTAATGACTGTGAAAACGATTAATTATCGCTGAAGATTTTTCAAGTAAAACATACACAGGAAAATCCAATCCAAAAAACGTGTTGAATTCGGGTCAATCATTCGTTGACCCACCATCCTCCCACAATTCAATTTTCCGGTTTTTACCAGAATAAAAATTGTTTTTAAGGAAAAAAGTGATATTTGCAGCATAAATAATGAAGAGATGAAACTTGTTTATTGATAAACTTCATTGCTTTGCGAAAGCCGTTAAGTTTTATGGTTGAAAAATTGCACTCCTTCTTGAATAATTTCGATTTAAAGATAATTAAGATGTCTGAGTGGACGAATAAATAATCACTGATCTACTTCAGAATTTGACCATTGAATGGCTCAGAAGGCGCTAGGGTCACGATTCGTATAGTTCAAAATTAATCTAAATCGATTTCGTTCCGTCTCCATTTTATATTCTTCTCGATCTGCGTATCACGCAAAAATGGGCTTCAGACTAATAGTATGTAAATGACAACAAATAAAAAATATAAGATTCTGAAAACAAAAGTATATATAAATAAACAAAGCAAACGTGAAAAGATATATAGGCAACAAAATTAAAAAGCTCAAATAAAACCAAATTCAAAAAATAGAAACGTGATTCTGAGCATAAACGCAGGAACAAGAACAATAAATGAAATGTCTTTTTGCCAAAAATAAATCAATGAAAAAGGAAATCAGGCAAAATACAAAATATTAGAAAAGGCCAAATAGTGAACGCGGAACAGAAACAACAACAATGAATTGAGACAAATAGACGGTAAACAAAAAGATAAATAGCGAACATGAACGAACATGAAAAACGAAAAAAATATAAAGATTACAATCGTATGAAACGCAATAAATCATAAAACAAAGTGACCACAAAAATCAATGGGGATAGTGAAGAATTAAAAACCGTATAGGACTAAATATGTAAACATCAGATTGAAAGAAGTGAAAGAGTTTTTAAAAAATAAAAAAGTGAAAACAAATTGAACCTAATTAAAGTGAAGTGAAAAATTATTCCAAAAGCACGAAAACGTAAAATATAACAAAAATCAAGCACAAATACGAAAATAGCCAAATGATTAAGAGAGAATAGCAATAAAAATTTAAAACTAGCTGAATGAACACGAATGCGCTGTTGTTGATAATTCTTGGATCAATAGATATTTGGATACGTTTTTTATTTGCAAGCCCAATGTTTACGCTTTCTTACTGATGTACAACTTTGAAGAATGATATAGAAAACCAGAAAGATATAATAAGAAAAATAGAACGATAGACAAATATTTTCAAATTCGATCAACCCAAACGATTTATTTGTTGTAAAACGGTGACACAATGGCATAGGTATTTTATACTAGACTAATGCTGTCAATCTAGCCCAAAAGAAACTATTTTTATTTTTTGGATTCCTCCAAATACTCGTACATTCCAACTGCTCAACTAATTCCGGTGGCAGCATAAGTTTATAATCGAGATTTTTAGATTTTGTAATTTGATTTATTTTATGACAAAATTTCGATTCAATCTACAGCAAATTGATGTTTTGTATGGTAGCCTTTCAGCCTCCCTGGCGACCGATTTCACTGCATTTTCATTAGCGTATCGTTTGTTTATCTTCGCCCCATTCTTTCTATGTGTACAGATAACCAGTTCAGATACGAACATTCTTCCAGTTTCTCCATCAAATGCATAATGAATCCAAAATGGTCAATAAATGACCAGTCGCACAGCACAATTTACGTGTGGTTATAATCGGCGCGACCCCCACCATCGGAAACCCCGAGACGGGCGAGAAAATAAGCTCTTGTTTACCAACAAAATGCGCAAATTTTCGGGCGCCCAAAGGTCGGATTATATTGTAATGAAGAGATTTTATATTCGGCCATTTTCTTGAACTCAAAATTAGACTCAAGAAACCCATAATTTCACGCTGAGAAAAGGGGAACCAAATGCGTACAGGTTTTTGAAACTTGACATCAAAATCGTGTTGTTTATCGTAAGATTAATATTGTTGAGGGAAAGAAAGAAACCGAGTGTGAAAATTGGCGGAATTTCGTGGCCTTCGTCAAAACTATAAAAGATTGAAAGGTTTTTGGAAATTTTCACGAAAGGAACGTACATGTATAACATGTATAGGCGGTGAAAGATTTGGAAAAGAAATCATTACAGTAACGGAATTCTAGGATCGAAGCTACTCTTGCAAGGCTAGCTCATATACCATCAAGCTCGCCAAGCATACTAAATCTAATACGTTTTTCATTCGAACTTGAATACAAAGACTCTTCAGATTTTGGAAACATTGGATCTGACACTTCCTTTCAAACTGAATAGTTTTAGGGACTGTGAAAATAAACAGAAAAATCATGGAAACAGAAAATTAAATACTGAAATATGTCACTGATACATGCTTTCTATTAATTTTATGTGCCATGTATAAATTACGTTGGATGAAATATAATTAATGAACGACTTGGTTTTTTATGCCACATATACCAAATGAAAGTCACATAAGTATATTCATATTCACAGCTAATCGGCCGAGCATAAGTCAAGAAATAGAATAGAAAATTTCGAGTGAATCAATCTCAGTAAGAAAGAAGTCGTAATTTAGTTCTATCCGGAACAGAAAAAGTTTTCTACTCTCTTTTCAGAGCACGATCGGATGAATAATCTTGAAGAACCAGTTCAGTTCGACTTATCTAATGGAGAAAAAACTTGAAAAAATAGGACAGGCAGTTAAACGGTCGACGATTCCTAATTATGTCAGGAATCATTAATAATTAAACTGATTTGTGCATATTTTCTCACAGCGATGAAAATAAAATAGTGAAATAATGAACGAATACTTAAATTCTGGCACCCATTTAGATCCTACCTGAACAAATTGTCTTAGTTCGTTTCATATTATGGTTTATCGTACACATATACCAGTCAGGTCAAAGGTGTCGTAGGTTCCCGAATTTTTTCTTGATTGTAGAGTCAAATAGTGGTAGGGAGCCTGATTTACAGTAATTTCATCACACTAAAAAGTCAGCTGAGCTGATCTCAGTGTTTTCCTTCATTTCAGGACGTCCTAGAAACAAAAAGTTTAATATTCCTTATAAAATATCTTCATATTAGTGTATATACAAGGTAAAATAACATGTGTTTCGGAAATAGTTACCCAAAAAAGACTAGTAGCCATACCTGTACTTCTGGAGAATCCCCACACACGACTCTATCGGACCTAGTGCCCAAATGCTGGGACGTTTTTTGTAAGAGAGATTTTTGGCTCCGTACAAAGATTTTTTTGGTATCTTTGTAGTAAAAAGTACAAAAAGATTTTGTCGACATTATGTGGTCAGAAAATACTTTACCAGACCCTAAAATCAAGAAACACGAAAAAATTTTCCGGTATATCGCGCCATGTTCTATTTTATAATTCTTCGTTTTAGTCCATCCACTGTTTTTCCTCAAATTTTGGTTTTTGAAGAACAATCTTCGGCGGAAAGGGAAAAAATTTTGGGAGATCGACGTGATAAAGGTGAATTTTGGTGCATTTTAGACGGTCAAAATCTCAAATTTCACAAACTTTTAAACATGGAGCCGAGTTTGAATTCAGGGCATCATTCCAGTAGCTCGATATCGCAGTAAGTCGACCATCCCAGTAGGTCGACCAATGATATATAAGCATCATTTTTTAAACATATAAATTCCCGGTAGGTCGACTGTCTCAGTAAGTCGAACGTCCGAATAAGTCGACTGTCCCACGAAGTCGACTGTACCGATCAAATCGATACCGGACTAGCCCAAATTCCGCGGCGACGCTAAATTGCAGTGCTGTCGACCTCGTCGACCTACCGGGATGGTCGATTTACTGGGATAACCGACTTATTGGGATGGTCGACTTTTTGGGACAGTCGACTTCTTGGGACAGTCGACCAAGTGGCACACCAAATTTAGAACCACAATGGAAGTAATTTTTAGAAATTTCAAGTTTAAATTGACGTTTCTCAGACTTTGAAAGTAAGAGTAATATTTTTTAATGTTAAAATGATAAAGACTTATTTTTGAACAGAAAATGTGAGCCTTATGTTTCTTGAGTAAGTTATCGATAAATTGATTTTCCAGCATCTTGGAATGTCAGAATCTAAAAACTTTTCCGGTGCTACGAGCCAAAAAGATAAGAAGCAACAGAGCCTGCATTCTTCAATATCATTGGAAGATGGATTGTGCATAATATACGCAAAATCGTGATTTTTAGTGTTAAAAAAAATTTTCTTCGTACAATGATTTTTCGCCGATTTCTGTACATGTATAACAAAGAAGCTCGTACAAAAAAACACTGACTGGGACACCCCCTTTTGGCAACCCCTAACTCGGAAAAATTGTGCAAAAATGGCATTTGAGAAAACTTCCGGTTTTTTCCACTTTTTAGGGTGATTTTCGACCCCCGGGATTTTTGGAAAAGTCAGGTTATCCCCATTCCATGATAGTTGAAAAAAATTTGCAAATACGCTCACATGCCTAGTCTCCCAAATCGAACTGATGTCTTACACGTATGCTAGTAGTACAAAGGAAATTTCATCCTGAATATAACTGATATTTCTTAGGTAACTTTAAGGATCAGTGACATATTGCAACATTTCATTTTTGTTTAGACATCAATGATCTTCATTTATTCATAATTAAATTTGTCGACATCGAAGAAAATTAACCAAAATTGGTGTCGCGTCTAAAAAGGCTCATTTTTGTTCGCGAAACAAAGGTCATTTTTTAAAATGGCGCATTACTCAAGATGGATACTATGGAAAACTGTCGCATCCACAATGTGTCTTTCGTAGAAAGTTTTCTTGTAAAACGAACGGAAACACTGTTTTCCATTTTTTAATGTTGTGGTAGTGGTGTATGAATATTGACCGTAAAAGGAACAAAATTGCCCGTTTTAGTTCTTTTCTTGTTTTCAAGGATGGTCAAAGTTTAATTTGCGGGTAATGCATGAAGTTTTCTATTGAGCAGAAAAAAACGCAAAACATATATATCAATAAAAAACAAATAAGAGAAAGAAGCGAGCGTCGGAAAATATGATGCTAAAATGAAACTTTGTTAACGAAAAAACTAGATATTGTCGAAGTTCAGCATATAGCATGTTTATTTGATGGAGAAATATGAAAAAGCGCTTCAAAAAACTCGAAGGAAAAAAAGCAAAAGAAAACAATAAAAGTTCATGATACAATGCGTATGGCTGTGGATCATATGATTAATCTTGGTGTTTTGAAGCTATTCTTCTTCATGTAGTAACCTTTAAATAGTTAGTAAACTACATATCTTCTTAATGAGGAAAAACTAAAAACTGAACGAAACTTTCCGCCCAAGATTCAAAGATGTGAACCGTTTTGAAATCAATCAGAATTCACACTTACTAGCGTCAATTTTCTGCTTAGCTTCCTCCTCACGATTCGAATCAAAAACTGCCCACGCGTACGAAAACCAAAGAGCAATGAACGAAAATAAACTACAGATCAGAAACATGGCTCCCTAACGATCAATCTGCCATGTTTCGACGATATTCCATTAAATTTATGCAATAAAATCAATGCCCTATAACATAAAAATTTACCATAAATAGAAATTTTATGATTATTGTAGCCTTTTTCTGATCTTAAACTTTTGAACAAATGTCAAAATAACCGTTCTTTGAGAAAAAGCGAAAAGAAACGAGAATATTGTATAGAAAATGACAAAAATCAGGTTTCATGATTCTTCGTTTGCAGCAGTTATGCACGGATTTTAATGCATCCATTAACACAAGTAAATACGCAGGAGACGAATACACTATCTTACGCGTTCTGGGGCAACCAACTAGGCGTTGTGGAAATATAGTGTATTGCTGTTTCAGCGATCATTCCAACAACGGACAAGTTTTTTCTCATGTTGTAGTGTATGAGTGCCGTTACATTTGGTTGAGATCGATTTTTTAATAGTAAAATGAAAAACCAAATAGCAACAGAGAAAGCATTGGTGGCACACTGGCATAGCAAGACGTGAGTCGCACCACTTGCTATAAGCATGGCTTCTGTAATCATCTTTAGATCATACACGTAATTGACGGGGAAGTGCCACAACAACTTCCTCCCCAGAATTCGTCGGCCGGCCATTTGGTGGTTTTTTATCTGAACAGTCAATTTTGTGCAAAAAATCGAAGCGTCATTGTTTTTTGTTTTGACTCTCCGGGACTGGGACATGGACGCGTATTTTTGAAATTTTGGAGGCCAAAATTGCTTCTTTAGTTACTCTCGGTAACACGTACCAAACGAATCGGTTCCATCCTCTCCCAAAAAGTCTGATCCCCTAGCATTAGGTACCTATTACATGTATGTCACATATGACTGTCACCATGTACATTTCACTAAAAACTGTGAATGTGACCAGGCAAGAAATCTGCATTAGACTGAAAAACTGTGTCATCACTCATCAGCAAAACTTCTAAGAATATCAACTTTTCTGATCATATAGCTCTGTACCGAAAAGATAGCAAAGAACGGCCGATTTTTGAAGCATCTTTTTGACTGTTCTGGCAAAATTAGAAAATTTGTCCTCAAAAATTACCAAAGTTTGCGTCGTAAGGAAATTTTTCAGATTTTAAGGTTTCTTTTTCAGGAAAAATAGATAGAGTGAACGATAACATGCATTTATCACAGACAAATTATTCTACGTCATACTAAACTTATTTAATGATCTTTAAATTTAGATGTGTACGACGCGACAAGATTATCGGATCACGTATAATTTACGGGAAAAAGTTGCCACGATGAAAAAGAAACATGAGCCAAATCCGATGAAACGAACAAGAGGGGCAGTCTTCGTGCGCAGACTGCAGACTTGGGCAAACTTTAGAGAGTGAATTCTAGAAAGGAGAAAGTAAAAACAATAACCTTCTTCTTCCTACGGACGAGAAACCTGTTTGGGAATAAAAAACTAGCAACAGCAGCAGGTACACCTCAAAAATAACAAAAATAGACTCTTGCACATTTCATACAATATGGTCACCCCGACTGAACTTTCGTTACAGTATGCGTTGCAGCCGAAGCCATCCATTTTTCTAAAATGTGCATCTATAACAAAAACGGATTCATCTACCAAAGCCTAAAAGCGTGTCTTATAGTAGAAGACCAAGGACGATCAGCGTACAAAAAATTATAGGTACAGTAACTTACAGTATAGTCGAACAAACGAATTATTGTCAGGACGTAGCTATTTTTAAATTTTGGCTGATTTATAATATCATGCTGAGACTGGGGAGGCTATACCTGATTTGATAAGGAGTTGATCAATTTTATTTTTTTAATAAACTAATCTCGTACCGTCTAGTAATTTTTTTGTCAAGAAAAAACTCGTTTTAGGTCTGCGAGAAATAGAGATAAAGATCGGAACAAAACCGAAAAATACGTATATATAAACAGGTCTCCGAAGAAATACATTTTAACGACTTTGTACCAACAGAATCAATAACGTCTAATTACAAGAAATTATGCGCATCTATACTTTATATTGACT
Source organism: Romanomermis culicivorax (assembly GCA_963922205.1). Classification (NCBI taxonomy): domain Eukaryota; kingdom Metazoa; phylum Nematoda; class Enoplea; order Mermithida; family Mermithidae; genus Romanomermis; species Romanomermis culicivorax. Next base: position 88,516 of record CAWUHX010000386.1, on the reverse strand, counting down.
ACTGTAATTTTCTCAATCACGAATCTGAGAACTTACTTCTCCATTCTACACGTCTAGTTTCTACAACCCACGTATAATGAAATTAATGGTAAAATTGTGTATACCATGACGTCCAGGACGCGGAACATTCTCAAGGTGAAAATCCATAAAATAAGCAGACAATGAGTTTATACATACTGTAATAAATTAATTGGATATGGTAAAAGAAATTTTCGTTGAATTTTACGCACTTCAAGCTAATTTTTTCGAGTAAAGTTCAATCAAGAAAAAATTTGGAGAGGAGTAAAGAAACATTGATATCTATGCATAATTTGGCATCAGACAAGTTGGAAACCGATGTTAAGAACGAGGGCGCCGCGATTGTAGATAGGTGATCCATAAAAAGCGTTATTTGACAGTCGAACAGAGGGGTACGAAAAACTTGGACTCATTAGAACAGAGGTTAACGACGCGGTCTGCAAAATTTGCCAATAAAATGAAAGGGCGATATCCAAAGAATAAGACAAATTTTAAGAAGGAAAGCACCTTCACTGAACATCATGCTGCTTGTGAAAAACTTCAAATATGAGAAGAACATTAGTGACGAACGAAAAGTGTAAGATAAAATTGCGGGTAAAGAGTTCGTAAAAGTGTTTTGATTCAAGTAACTGGAATAATGAAAACATCATTTGTACTAAAAAGTTACTTATTAGACAAATAATCATGCAGCATTGCTAATAAACTCCTCATGAATCGAGTAAAGACTTCTGAAACAAAAATTTCTAGTTTGCAATTTTATGATTTAGTCAATGATTTAAATATCGCTATCTTGGCTCACTAAGTATCCTTAAACGTTTATCTCCGGGCAGGCGTTGAGGAATAATAATATCGATGCATTTTTAGAACTTTTAAGTTACATTATAACTGGCGCATCAAGAACCGAAGTGTATAAGTAAGTAGTATAGCAATTTTTCACTGACCATAATCAGATAAAATAAAGGATCTTCGATTTTGGTCTCGTATTCTGTTCTGAACAAAAAAATCAATGATAACTGAATAATTGTAGGCATTTCAAACAGAAATAGATGGTTGGCTACTGTTTCGGTGTTTGCCGCTGAAAAAAGTGTGCTATAAAATGCATCCTTAATTCTACAAAAATCAGCTCGCTCACACGTCTTGTACAAAGCACGATCATACATGCACATAGAGGCGTCAATGAAAGATAAACTTTCCTACCTGAGACCCTGGACACACCTCACTGGCCCGAAAAAATCGTCAAACACCCTTCCCTCTTGCTGATTTTTATGCATCTTTTGTATGAAAAACATGCTTGCGGAGCTTTTTTGTTTTTTGCTCACCTATCCCCATCCTCCTGGATGAAAAGTCCGAGGACCCTTCCCCTGGAAACTTCTTGCGCGTATGTCTGAGCACGAACGACTTACCTGTTGACACTTTTTTACAAATCGCGCTTTTTGGGTAAAAAATTTCGGAAAAGCGAAAAAAAAACTTGAGCTGTTTCCATAATTGATAAACATTTTGAGTGGTTGGCATAGAAAAGACGCACTTTGGTGCGTTTCAGATGGTCTGAATAACAGAATTCTCCTGAACTATGCACTTTGGGTCGTTTCAGATGGTTCAAATAACAACATTTTCTCTGAATATAATAATCACTTTTATTTGTTGTTTAGCTTAACAGCTGCTTTTAGTATGTCTACGCTTACTTAACAACTAATTTTTATGATTTTCAACATATTATCTCATGTTTTAATTGGTAATCGTGAATATTTTATGAAAATTCGCATTTCTTCTTCAACTTATTTTTCAGAAAGATGAAAACATCAACTTTTTCAACTTTTTGAAACGATAGTTTTTCTTCGACGTAAATTGAATTCAAAAACTTCATAAATGTAGTTCTCAGAAATCTTTACTCAACTTGCATACCTGTAAGAGGTCCGATCAGTTGGAGGGGGGGGGGGTAAACTCGAAATTTTTGGGGAGGAGGTCGAAAAAAGTCGAAGTTTTTCCCAAAAAATGACAAAAACAGGCCTTTTTGCCAATTTTTTCTAGTCTAAAGTGAAAATCACGAAAAGTAAGAAGCTGTAAATGTTGAGCTGGAGGCCAACGGACACCTTAGTATTTTTAACTACATGTGGCTAAAGCTGCGAGTGAGTGGAATTACTTTAATTGACACAATTTTTCAGGCATATGATTATGCAGGTAGCGATGCACCCGACAGGATAGGTGTCAGCCAGGCCAGCCCCAGTAGTACCTACTGGGAATAAGCAAAAAACTCGAGAATTACGCGAAAAATTAAGGGCCAAAAATTCTACATTTTTCACCTAACTTCAGAGTCATTATCGAGCATGACAGAATCCTTAGATACGATTTTCAGAGCTTTACACAACGCATGAAAATGCACCTCTTTGACAAGAAACCCTAACCTAATCAAAAGAGCAGTCAGGCTTCAAGTTGCACTGAGCATCTTGACAGAAAAAATTTGGTTGCAGTTTACACAGCCCGAAACTTGGTTGCTGTGTGCAAAAAAATTCCTGGTCCGACCGGGGAGGGGGTAAACCCGAAATTTAGGGGGGGGGGGTTCGAAAAAAAATCGAAAATTTTCCAAAAAAAGGCACTTTTTCGCAATTTTTTTTTGTATGGGGGGCTATGTATAGATTTGGGGCTTGGGCGGAGGTAGGTCGCCCCTACTACCCATAAGTAATGAGGTTGTCAAAACTTCAAAATTTTCCGGCGTATCGCATCGATATGATTATTTTGATAATTGTTTGCTATAATCCAACTAAGAAAAAAATGCGGGCACGTCTACTTCACTTACTAGTTACTATTCAATAGTTGTTACCATCTAGAATGTCTCCTCATGTCGTGGTTTAATCATACCCGTATCCAGGATTTTCAAAAAAGGGTGGAATTTGCACATTTTTTTAGATTTTACTGAATAAAAAGAAAATCGAGGTCATTTAAAGACGACTTATTTTCAGTTAGTTTATGCGTGCTTGGATTAGTGGCTAAATTCTATATTTGACGAAAATTATGCAAATATAATAATTTAATTTGGGAATTGTGATGTATATGTACAATGATATTGTTGAAAATTTTTTTCTATAAAAAATTCCCCCTTTCCCCTCTAAATACGGGCCTGGGTTTAATCAGTTTATATCTATAATTATTGCATTTAAGTCAGCGTTTTTTTTGTACACGGACATTTGTACCAAAGAAAAAAAAGTCGAAAATTTTGTAAATTATTGGTCAAAACAACCAACGATATCAATTTTTTATTTGAATCAATCAAGCACAAAAAGTAAGGAATTAAATTTTGAATACGAATCTGAATTTTCAGCCACCAAAACGTCTAAAAATCAAGGAAATTTGACCAGCCAAAAATTTTGTGCCAATTGGCACTAACGCCCAAAATTTTGAATTTTTTTACAAGTCGGTTCCCTTCCAAATTATGGTCCAAACTGGCATTTTCGGACTCCTCAAGATGCCAGAGATCAGTTCGAAATCGAAAATCCAATCGCTCATGGCATTCAGGAAATCATTTGCATAAAATCTGCACACATCTCACATAAGTACTCCTTGTCACTACAGAAAAATCCTACCTACTTCAAGAATCGAGCCTGGTCCACCAGCCTATGGACTTGATGCGTTTAACCACTACACACAATTTTACCAGAAAGTTTAAACACTATATTTCTTTAAGACCCTTGATACTATTTTAACTAACAACGAGCCTCAACAGCGCTGTGCCCTGCGGGCGCAGCTGCTGTGCTGTACCCGAAGCCTAAGCCTCACGTCGATTCAGGTGATAATTGAATATTTCGCGTTGCGCAACAGATAGCTCTGAAACTACTACACATCAGAAAAAAATAAAAGCAGATTTGGAATCAGCATTCTTTTTCCGACCAGAAAACCTTAGTTTCGTATGGTAGAGTTCAGTAAGACGCAATCTGATTCACGCCAAATGAAAAAACCCGCTCTAAAAAGTTTCGTAACTATCATAATGGAATTTCAAATTTTGGACTACAGTAAACCATGATGTCGAAACGAAAGAACGCGAGTGATATTCAAATATTACAACGCTATGTTGAAGAGAATAGATAATTATGCAGGATTCACTAGCAGTGGCTAAACAGCCGCGCGGCTGCTGATCCAAATCATACCTTTTTGGATAAACAGCCGCGCGGCTGCTGATCCAAAACATACCTTTTCGGATAAACAGCCGCGCGGCTGCTGAGCCAAAACATACCTTTTCGGATAAACAGCCGCTAAAATGATTGATTACAGTAAAGATGTATATATCGAGTTACAGTTTTTGAGCGAACGTACTTTTGGATATGAATGATCCTTGATCAGCTCGCTCATAATGTTTCTCCGCATTTTGTTCCTGTTCGCACATCGAAAAAATCGTGATCGATCCTCATGTATGAAATCAAATATAGTCATCAGGTAAATATTGTCGTGAAGTTAAATAATTTTCCGACCAATTCCGAAAGTGTGGTGGGCAAACCTCGATTTTGTTTTTTTTTTGGTTGTTTTTTTCGCGTGTGTTATTGAATTATAATCTTTCGCGTTTTTGTTATCGCGGTTCTTGTATCGTTTATTGTATTTCGTCAGAAGGAGCTTCCTTTTTTGCTTTGTCTTCCCCATTTGAAATCTTCAATCTCTTTTAAGATGAGCGAACAATCCGAGTGTTCCTCCTCCGAGTTAGATCTAAGCGGCATCACTTCAGAATTCATTAAAGTAGGCAGTATATTTGAATCGTTTGAAGCTTTTGACACAATTTTCAAAAAAATGTGTGACGCGACAAAGCAGTGTTTTTCAATCGATGACTGTCACAAATTCCCTTTGGCTGAGAACGTTTTCCTCTACGATCGAATCTCCTTTGTGTGTAAAAACGGAATCCGTCAACAAAGCAAGGGCGGAAAAGGCTTACGAACTCATGAAAAAGTTTTCGGTATGTGTTGCAAAAGTAGTTTTCGATTGAAGTTTGACAAAAAAAGAAAAGTTCTCGAAATCAAAGAAGCAAATTTCAAGCATAATCACGAAATTTCTGACATTTTGTATTCCTTTTATCCGAGACAGCGAAAAATTCCGGAAGAGGTTTTAACTGAAATTTTGACTGCATCAGACTTGCAGGCCAACACGCGGTTGCTCCGCGACCACATTGGAAATAAATATGGTATAAATGTAACTGCACGAGATATCACAAATGCTAAGCGACGTTATAATAAAAATGATCAGAAATCAGAAGTAGAAAAAACTGTCGAATTTCTTAATGGTCAAAATACTGCTGATCCAGGATCGTATCTTAAATTCGTTAGTGACCCCGAAACGCAGACTATCGAATTGATATTTTATCAAAGCAGTGCTATGCACAAAAGTTATGAAACGTTTCCTGAATTGATCGAAATTGATGGCACATATAGTCTTAACGATTCTGGTTATGTTTTGTATCTTTTTCTTGCCCTTGACGATATGCATGTTGGCAGGATTGTCGCATGTGCATTCTTGGCTCGAGAAACTTCTTATCATGTGGATCTTTGTTTCAAACATTTTCAACTGGCAAACGAGGGAATTATATCCAAAACAGTGACTGTTGTCGTTGATAAAGATCTAAAATCAGTTAAGCGAGCCCATGAAACTTTTACTTCGGCTTCTGTTTTGCTATGCCAGGTCCACACTCAACGCAATTTTGAAGCTCTTGTCAAAAGTTTGAAATTTTCTACGGAAGAAATGAAAGTTCTAATTCAGAAAAACAGGGACGTCGAAAGTGTCAAAAATCATGTGAAAAAAATCTTTAAAGCAATGCTTTTCGCTCGTGATTTAGATATTTTTAATGATCACTGGCATACGTTCTTGAATGATGATTGTGTTCCGTCATCTTTTAAAGACTGTTTTCGGGCGAATTGGTACGAATGTCGCGAAATGTGGGCCTATGTTTTCCGAAAAAAATTGAAAACTTTCAACGTTAACGATACCAATCGTATAGAAGCCCAAAATAAGCATGTAAAAGATATTGTTCTAAAGCACTCAAAAATGTCTGTTTGTGTTAAACAACTATTCAAATTTTTCTCCTTGCACTTTACCAACTCCAATTATCGTGATTTTTTAAATAAATGCAAGACGTCTATCCCTTCTCCTCTTGATGACAGCCATATTATTTTTTTCCGAGAAAATTTTACGAAACAAGCATCTGATCAAATGATTATGGAATTCCGAAAATTCTGCCAGAAACGAAATGATTTCAAAATTGAGCAGTCTGGTGAAAATTTTCTTGTTGCTTTTCCAAATTCTGCTGAGCACCTCGTCATGAAATCATCTGTGTGCGATTGTGAAGCTTATTGTCATTTTATCTTGCCTTGTAAGCATATTTTCGCAGTTCGTGACTATCTTCAGAGTCCATTTACTGATCTGAAAACTGCATTTTCTACGTATCTAAAATCTCATTTTTCAGAGAGTAATTTTGTTAAAGAGACAACTCAAAAAGTCACCAAAAATGTTGAAGGTTCACCGAAAATTATCAGTGAAAAAAAGCGTTGTAAAATCTTACCCGTTAAAGATAAATACTGCAAAGGTATGACAATTTGTAAAGAGTTCATGGACGATATTAGTAAAATAGGATTTGAAAAATACGAACATTTTCTGAAGTTTTTGTCTCATTTTCGCGATAGAATTGCCTCGGGAAGTGATGTTGTAGACAGTACTGGCAGAATCATTGATGTTGAATTGATTGGACTTTGCTTGGATACGCCTCCCATACCGATTCCCAACTTTCCCGAAGAGAGGAATGGTATCATTGAATCATCCACTGATGAGACAGTCATGCAGTTAACTGCTTGTGGTGACACAAAATGTACTCAAAGTTCTTTCAATGATAATTTTGAATACCAAAAATTACATTTTCGCGAAAAACGGAAAATTGTTGGCAAAGTTAGTGGACTAAATTCTCCTCAACGTATTTTTTCTAAAAAGTTGCTCGGTAAAGTCAAGTTACTTGATTTGGAAAATGATAAAATCAAATTTGGTAACGAATTTTGCCCAAAAATTATGATGAAAGTAGCCATACTTTTATCTCGTAGTAGCAAGAATGCACCTCAAGATCCATCTTATGCAATTGAAATGAAGTTCCAAAAACGGGAAGGTGCCTTTGTTCAGATACTTCCTTTTCTGATGTCATATGTAACTGTCCATCATGTTGGAAATGGTATTGTTCACATTTATGCACCATTAAAATTTAATTTTTCATTTACTTCTGAAAAAAACGAGATCTTGATTGATTTCTATTCACAGATCGCCTCTATAATTTCATTACCTAAAAAATCTGGCACTGCTTTAAATTTCGTGGTCTGGCCGACCACTTCATCGGGATCTATTCGAGAGCAAGGCATTCTCTCAATCGCTTATGCTGTTGATCTCTGCAATGACCGTGACCCCAGTCAAAAGTCGTACAAACTAGGTGATTTTCTCTCTTCCCATCTGATCAAATGTTTCGAATTAGGCCGTTTCACAAGCTTTGATGCATCTCAAAGAGTTACAAAAGTAGAACCTTTGCAGAAATTCCATGTTGAACTATACTGCTCATGTAGAATGCCCGATGATGGATCTGTTAAAATGATATGTTGTAGTGAATGCGAGGAATGGTATCATAAAGATTGTCCTGGAAATGCACCGCCTACTTCAGACTCAGTTTGGTGTGATGACAGTATCAAATGGATCTGTTACTCATGCAGAAGCAATTTAAAACCTCCATCGCCTAAAAGAATGTGTTTGGAACATGATAATGACTCCAAAAATAATAGTATTTTCGAAACTTGTACAAAAAAGAAAAATTTAAACCAACCATTTCCAAATATTCCCACTATTCCTGCCGGTGGCTTTGTTGAGTCGAACGGAATGAGACTTGGGTTGGTGGACACTTGCACCATTGATTCTTGCTTGATGTGTTTTCATGCTAAAAATTTGGAAAAAAGTGGTGATCTTGAAAAAAAATTTGCTGTACATGAATCGCCGGCTATTAGCTGCTTGAGTAAAGTATTGTCACTTTTGAGGAAATCAAGCTTTGCAGAGGCCAAATTATTGTGGGCAACTTTCACGAAAATACCATGTTCTCAAAATGTTTTCGATTTCTATGGTGGATTAGGCGAAAAGTTTTATTTCTTTTTCAAGGATTCTTGTCAGACTCGTTTAAAGAGTGTTTGCAGTAATTCGAACTGTTCCATCAAAAATTTTGAGCATATTGAGTTCGGTGTATGCTTTAATCGATTGCTTGATCGGGATATTATTTTTTCTCTTCAAGATGCTGTCGATGAATGGTGTGATCCTTCCGAACTGAATTGTTGTCATTTTTCCCCATCTTTACAAAAAAGTAATCTCGAATTTGTTGATCTCGAAAATCAGTGTGATGGTTTGCGTCAATTTTTCTGTCGGGAAATCGTTGGCAGCGCTCCTCCATTTTTGTTCTTTCCTGTTGGTGATGTCAGACAAATTGATCAAAATATGCCTACCATTTTAACTTTCTTCGGTTCAAAATATGAACATATTGGTTCAGTGTATCACTACACAAATCATTTCAAAGCATCCTTCAAGTATAAAAACGAATTTTTTTATTATGACGATCTTATTCACAAAAATTTGAGCAGGATTCCTTGGGATGCTCGGATATCGATTGCTATTTATCATCTTATCGATGATTAATAGGCAATCGAGAAGAAGTAAATCTAAAGATATGGAAGCTCCTTTTATTATGGCGTGTAACAGTAATACAGTTAGTAAATTTTTTGTGCTGTACTTGTAACTACATTGGTGGATGCAGCATTTGCCCAATTCTAGTCGGGGCTTCCATCAGTGTGAGTAAAAATGAATTTCTTGATAAGTTGAACTATTACACGTCATAGTTTGTGTTTTCATATGTTATATTGTTCATTAGACATTTTTTGACACGTTATGTTTTTTCGTCTGGGATGATGCTGTCGGTGGTTAGCCGGCAGTTGACCAGGGCACACAAAGACTGATCATGCGCAAGATATAGCCTCTGTTCAGTTGAGGCAACTCTGGCCTTCACGTGGCGTGTGCTGTTACTACTAACAGAGCTCTGCCGACTAAACGGATTCGACGAAAAAAATGATTTGCCAATTTCCATGTAGGTGAGTCAGACTATAATTTATTTTGCTTATAATTTCGACTAAAAAATTTTATTGAATGTTAGCGTTTTTCTGCACTGTGCAGACTTTTTAGACTTCTTGCATATTTTGTTTTGATAATACATGTAATTGAGGGGGGAGTGCATATAGTAGTCATACCTGTAGGAGGTCTGACCAGTTGGGGGGAAAGGGTACAACGTTTCCAAAATTTTGGGGAATTTTTTTGTGGAAAATTTTGGGGAATTTTTGAAAACCCCCAAAAAGTCGAAAAAATTTCGAAAATTTTGTCAAAAAAATCACTTTTTTCCCGAATTTTTTCCAATTTTTCCGAGTTTGGGGGGGGGGTGTAAGGTATAGGGTTGACCAAGTTAGGGGTGGGGTCCCCCCCCCCAATTTCAGGTATGGTTACTGGGACCTTCTGGTCGGAAAAACGTTTATTTTTGAACATACATGTAACGGAGCTCCGAGGTCTGGGGGGGGGGGTTGGAGCACTTTTTTGGGGCCGGGGGTCAGTAATTCCCAAAATTTTGGGGGGAGGGGTCCCTGGAAGGAAAAAAAATCGATTTTTTCCATGAAAAATGTCCGAAAACGGTTTGAAAAGTAGTAATTTTTGTCTGAAAAATGATAAAATATGTACTTATGGCGTGAAGCGCCGAGAAAATTGACGTTTTTGACCATTTTTTGTTCAAAAATTGACATTTTTCATAGAAAAAAATGACATTTTTCAGTATTTTTCCGACTAAAACTATGGGGGTCCCTAGGGCTACCATATGGCTAGCCATAGGAATTGGAAAATCCTGGGGGGCGGTCGCCCAATGGCTAGCCATATGGTCGACGATTTCTGGGGGGGGTTCCCATAGCACTTCCCCCCCCCCAATTACATGTATGTTTTTGAACAAAAAAAGTCAAAAACGCTGTCAGTAACCCCCCTCCCTGGTTCCGAAAAATTCCCCTCTCATACCTTGGGGTTCTGGTACATGTATGTTTTTTATGCACTGATGCAGAATTTTTTCAACATTAAGTTATTTTTTTAGGAATTCGTCCGATAAATTTTGATCTCGTGCCTTCGCGCCAGATGTTTCATGCATAGGGTCCTGCAGTGAATTTAATTTTTGTAGAATTATCATGTTGGACCTTATGCTGGACATATCTGTGCCAAATGGCTTCCTTCTATTTCTATTTCTACGTATTAATTAATTTATTGTGGATATACGGCTTAAGGTAATATATGGTAAATGGTAATATATGGTAAATGGTAATATATTCTCCCCATTGTTCAGTAATGTTTGTACAGATTTTTTTTGTGTAAACAATCACTTTATTGGCCAATGTTCACACATTACAATTCAATGCATTTCTTGATTGTATTAGAAAGCAGGGCCGAACCTTTTATCGACAATCGAGTTTCACAATTACGATCGAAGAAATCAGTTCCGAATGATCCGTCGGATGAAAAGAAATTTTTATGCACAGACCATATGGCAACGTTATCTACTTCTGCGAAATATTGGACGAGCTTTTCGTTATATGTGGTAATTTTCCTATTAATGTTAGCTGTGAATATATACTGTTAATCTATGAGCGAGAAAGAACTCTAATCCAACATTTTTTAATTTGATAAGTTTATATATTTTCAATCTTCACTGAGATGAGGAAAGGCTGAAATGTGTTTGATTTTTCAGTCTTTAAAGGCTATTCTATTCTTATTCTAAAGGCTTATTCCAATTCATACTACAAAGTGATGAATTTTACTCACTCTAGCAGAGCCCGAAGAAGGAGGGCCGGAAAAACTTGATATTTTGACCACCTAAATTGCACCAAAATGCACCTTTTCATCAATGCCAGCAGTAGAAAAGTCCAAAAAATTTCCGTTCTGTGCAAAAAATTACCAAAAAATTTTCCGCACAGCCCAAAAGAAGTCAGCACTGTGCAGAAAAAAACCGTGCTTAGGAGCCATTTAGCTCGTGACTTTCAAACCAAAAAAAGCCTGCTGATTGACTTTCATGTATCAGATAGCAAGAGCTTAAAAAGTAAAATGGACCCTATATATTCAATGGTTGACTCAGAGATAGGAGCTATAAGAAAATGGAAATGAAAAAATTGAAATGGAAGAAATGGAAAATGGAAATGAAAAAAATGGAAAAATGGAAATCTCTAGTTATTAGTTTGTGAAAATAACTAAGTATCTATTCCATTCTGCGATATTCTTATCTGGGTAATTGCTATAATGAAATGGTAGGGCACCTATTGATTTTTCTGCAAGATTTTGGTCGTGGCAAGATTGTACTGACGATAATCTTTAAGCCAGGCGAATGATTGTGAATTTCGATAATTATCTTCTTCACCAGATCCAGCATCTATAAATATAGAAACACATTGAAAGAATTAATCTGATTTATTTTCTAGTATGATGAATTTAATTAGCTGGACTCAATTTAAATAACTTCTTTGTTCCTTGCTGAGAACAGAATAATTTTAAATCACTGTGTTCAAATGTTATACTTGTGGAGGCCTATATTTCATGTTGTAACGACCATTTTCATCTGTGATGTTATGAGTTCCGCCAAATAGGATCAAAGCTTTAGAAGGTAAATTTGCGATAAAAGTGGCGACACATCCTATTTCTTCTAATTTTGCATCAGGCATGGAAAAAATGCCACAATCGTCAGATCGAACGTTTTCAACAATAGAATCGCCGAGTAGAATGTAGGGCGGAAAATTTTCACTTCTTGTCATCGAAAGTATGTTACCAGCAGTATTGGAACCACCAAAACCTTTACGCCCTGGAAATGTTTGAATGGAAAGTTTGGAAAGTTTGAATCATCAATCTACAACATCAGTGTTTCATCAAAAAAATGTGTTATTTCCGATTTAGTTCTTTCCAATAGATGTATATTTCTTCAAATAAGGTAAAATTGAAGCAGTGTATACCTAATCCCCAATAGTCACATCGAACAAATTCGATGATTGGTATTTCGCCAGTCTTTTTCAGCCAAGAGAAAATTCCTGGCAACTGTCCGAACTGAAATATGAACATTTTTGATTCAAGGCTATATGAGTTCACAACATACATGCACATACGGGTTTAGAAGGCAAACCCTCCTAATTCACACCCTGAACACCTCCCAGGCCTGTAAAAAATTGTGTAGCTATCTTTTTTGTTTTTTTCCCACCCATGTCTACTCTTCAATGAAAAGTCAGAAGACCTCTCCTGGAAAATTCTTGCTGTGAATGTTTGATCAAAGGTCCTCAAGGTCAGATTCTTCAAGTAGGGGTAAAGTTTAAAATTTGCAGCAAAACACTTCATTTTGTCTCAAAATTAAGCATCTAGTGATCAATTTTTTGAACTTCAGGCAGGATTAATACCCCATCATACCCCTCCCTATGGGGTAGTCTATGTTTGATTCACAGCAAGTGTAAAGTTTATTGCTTTTTTCATGGGGCCACCAATAAAAGTAGTACTTTAGACTTATCCAATGCGAAAATTATCAAAGATTTGATCCGATTCCATTGGTGATCGACTAGTGGATTCTTCAGGCTGCCTCCTAATCGTTTCTGTTTGGCAGGGTTGGTTGTTGCTTGAATCGCTGCAAATGTTATTACACAACATGAAAGATATCAAAGTGAGAATGTAGATAGACTTGTATTGTGCTATAGGGTCAAGTTTACTCCCATACAGGGTTTTTTTTCTGTACCGGTCGATCTGTACCGTACGGAAATCTAGTGAAAAAATTTCTGTATCATCTTATCCATTTCCGTACAATCATTATGTTCCACTTGCTTCATAATAGTTCAAAAAATACATTGGTCGTAAAAGTAGGAACATGCTTGCTCACTCTAGATTTGATAAATTTACTTCACTTTCATCAGAAAAACGATTGAACAACAATTTTTTCGAACTTCATTCAAATTGCGGCAATCCTAAACTTTTGCAATTGGATTTCATGATTTTTGGAGGAAAATAATTAAAAGTTTAGCAAAACTACCAATAAATTTTCATTTCAAGGCTTGTAAAATGTTGGAAAATGCATTTTTAGTTTATTCTTATTCCATAGGTTATCGATCGTAACAGGTTTTTTTTGACCTACGAGTCACAAGCCAAGTGGCTTGTTGACCTAAAATTTTACAAGCCATTCCAAATTTTTACAAGCCAATTTGATAATATCAGTATACGTGAATCAATTCTATTGCTAGGTTATTTTTTAAAGAAATGTATATATTGAGCATCGATCAGAAAGGAGATGTCATTCAACATTTATTCAATAACATTTTAGACCCATTAATTCATTAAAATTCAGGAAACTTTTGAAATTTTTGAGTTTGATCGAAGTTGAATCTACAAGCATTGTGGAACAAATTTTCGAGCAAACTATCCAAGAACATAACGACTTTGAATTACATGAGAAATCGGCGGTTAAATCCTCTATGATGACAAGTGAGAGCCCAAAAAAGCTATTAATCTTTCCTGCCTGAAACGCCGGAAAATTTCTTGGGTATTGACATTCTGCGATGTTGGAAAATCAATTTTCCGAACACTTATTTGAAGAATTAGATTCGAATTTTGTGTTCAAAAGTCGTAATTTCTAGAATTTTATGTTTGAAAAATTTTAAAACCCATTAATTTATTCTCACACTCTCATAAACTTGGCCGAAAAGATATGAGTAAGAAGAGTAGAATTTCCGAAAATTACTTCCACCAAGCTTTTGAATTGATTTTACGTTAACAAAGAAATAATCGTATCATAAAGCATAGAGACTTGACGTATTGATCTTTCTCAAAAGGAAAAAATGTGAATCCTCATTAAATATCAAGATGGAATATTGAAGATTATCAATTAAAACATGAGATGATCAAAACTATTAAAGATTGAATGATAAGTGAAGGTAGACATGTTAGAAGCGGCGCCTGAGCAAGGAAATAAATAATAATGCTTATTTAAGTTATGATTTTGAATTTTGAGATTATGACCTTCTAAAATGCACCAAAATGCATCTTTTCTGTATCTGATGTGATCAAACACATGACTCAAAAAATTCTGACAAGCCATTTCGGCTTGTTGGACAAAAATTCTACAAGCCATTTTGTCAGTCCAACAAGCAATGGCTTGTAAAATGCTAAAAAAAATATGGATCGTAATCATCATTTTTTTCAACTATGTCAAGAAACAATACAAGATTGAACATCATCCACGAGATAGGATGACATTTTTCAACCGTGAACCAGAACTAACATTCAAAATTATAAATCATTTGAATCTGGCACGAAGCATCAGAAAATTTTCAGGATTTTTTGTTTTAAAATGCATGAAAATGACTTTCCCGACAGGAAATCCTTTAACATAATCAAAAGAATCATCAGGCTTTAGGTTGCACTGTGCGTCAAAAAATCTGTACAGTACGGAAAACTCGGTATAAGTTTTCCATGCCAGCCCAAAAAAATCCATCTGGTACGGAAAAAACGCTGCTCCCATACATTTCATTTCTATGAAACGTGTGATACTTGGCCTCCTAAAATCTGATTAACCCCCCCCCCCTAGAGCGAAACTGGTTAAAGATAGAGACATGAGGTTCTTGCACAGTGTCAACCGTATGGGCAAACATCAGGATGACAAAGATCATTGTGACTTGATATGCAAATGAGAAATGTTTTTATTTTTTGAAAATATTGATTTGGTCAAATTATATGAATGACTAAAGTTTGAAAAAATCGCCTTCATTAAGGTTCAAAAAAATAATTTTTCTATTGAAACAGATGTAGTGATCCATATGAGTTATAACAGGAGGTCTACCATTAGGGATGCCCCCGGCTCTGCCCCTAATTTTTTTGGAGAAAAATAATTTCCTGGTAATATCATTGATTTTTGAAATATTCTGGGAAATGGGTATTTATTTACAGTGTTGAATCTCATGGGCACATTCCCACTGTGTGAATTTTTATGATAAAAGTGAGAATTTGTAGCTTTAAGACTTGGAATGATCTTATTCTATAAATCAGTATTCATTTTACACAGGAGAGAATAGGCTATCTTTTGATTTAACATTTGCTGTAAGTTACTGTACATTACAGATTTTAAGAGAGTTTAAAGTATCAAAAATGAGCCACACTCCCGATCACCGAATGTCAGCATAAAATATTTCTTCGTTAAGTAAATTCAGTAATTCACGATAAAGAAAATTCTATTGTATAGTCTGTTTTTCTTAAAATGCTTCCAAATAATGAAAGTGAAAAGCAAGTAGTATTTCAGATTTTTGCGATTTTCTGATGAACAAAATATCATGTAGGACTGGAAATTTGTGAGCATACTGACCCGACCTTTAGCAATTTTTAGAGTGAAAAATTTTACAAAAAAAACTTTATGTAAACGATTTTGATGGCAGTACTGATTCGTGTCACTTTTCTATTTGGAAGCATTTTATAAAAACGGACTATAGGTTGCTCATCAACAATTTTTGTTGATTAACAATAATCGTGTGTCGTATAACCATTACCTCGTTGTATGGCCGTATCATTGTAAAAAAAGGCTTTAAAAAGTTGATAGGCATGCTCCACTGAGGAATATGCAGCACCGTTGTGCATGAGTGAAAACTGGAAAAAATGCGACAACACCGATGATTTTCCGCAATAGATGATTAGTTCGCCGGCCTCATATCGTTTGATCAGATCTTTTTCGTAAAAAGTGAGAGATCGTTCTGGCTTACAGAAAAGTGACTCCATACTCACAAATTTTTGAGGCTAGAATCGCCAAGCAGAATGCACTGAATTTCAGACGTTAGTTTAAACCTATCACCATATTACATTGTGTTTTGTGCATTTTATATTTTTTATTTATTTAATGAAATATTTTTTATGGCAATGATAATTAACAAAGATTGAGATCTATACAAACTATACATAATGATTATGATAATTTATAATGTTTACAATTTTCAGCATTAGTGTCACAATTATCACCATAATCGACCGTCCAGGACATTCACTTTAACTGCCATCCTGAAAAAATATACGAACCATGAATACAATTTAAAAATAAAACGAGAGGCCAGGAGAATTTGACTTGCTTGAGAGTAAATTGAGCAAGTATTCCAAAAATTGTGTGCAGTTTTACAACTTGTGTTTACAGGTATTTACTTTTTGTCAAATTATCGACAATAGGGGCTGTTTACTGTAATCATTCATTTTGGCGGCTGTTTATCCGAAAGGGTATGTTTTGGCTCAGCAGCCGCGCGGCTGTTTATCCGGAAAGGGTATATTTTGGCTCAGCAGCCGCGCGGCTGTTTATCCAAAAGGGTATGTTTTGGCTCAGCAGCCGCGCGGCTGTTTATCCAAAAAGGTATGATTTGGATCAGCAGCCGCGCGGCTGTTTAGCCACTGCCGGATTCACTATCGTACGTTGAAATTGGTTGCTTCTTTGCTGAGATATATGTAATTAATCATGAATTTTTTTATTTCCTTATTACTGTAGCAACGCTGTAATGAGTTCTAATTTCTCCGCTGATGAATCTACGTGGCCTAAGGAATATTTTAAAGGAAAAATAAATGTCTACTCACTCACTAGCCACAGAAATCCATATACTCAAAATTAACAAACAACAACTCATATACAATAATTAGGCTGAAGGCCGGGAACCGACTTATAAACTTTAGCCCAAAATTTTTTGTGCAATTCCAATTTTTTTTGTGCCAAAAACCATGTTTTGGCACAAAAAAACACTGATTCAAGTATTCGACGAAAATCAAGAGTTTTTCGATTTTTTTCACAAAATTTTTCTGCGATCATAAAAAATCTTTGAAATTCATAAAAATGATTTTTTTGCATTCGGTAAATGATTGAAGCATCGCTTGATGGAACAGTGACTTGACAGATGTTTTTGCCTGTTGAAAAATCAACCGGTGGAGGAATGAGTTATGAACTACAGTATAAGACAACATGCGATAGAAAACTTATTAAAATGTTACGTTCACTCGTTAAGTCTCACTATAGCCAACTCTAATATTCTCATATTTCGCACTTACCACTCATCTCATGAATTTATCTTTATTTTATAAACTAATATAAAAACGCAAGAATATGTTATATGACAAACTTACCGATGCCACGTGCTTTCCGTTCCCTTCCCCGTTTTTGCTTGCCGCCGTCGCCCACCCATTTCCTAAAAGTCGTATTGAAGGAAAGATTCTTTAATGATCATTTAACTTTGTTTTGCATCATTCGTTAGTTTTATGAAGGTTTTTATGATGTTTTTTTATGTTTTTCTTTTGCATATAAACTCATGTTTTAGCGTATGTTTTCAGTATCCTTTTCGCTTTGAATAAAATTAACCTTGCTTTTGGTTCTTCCCTTTTCTTCCATTTCTTTTTAGCCGTTGATTCTTTTCGTGTTCAGTCGACGTTCAATATTCTTATTGGAATCTAGAATTGGAAGGTCGTTTATTCACGAAATTATTACGCTCGTCTATCGAAACTCCGTTTTTGCCTTACTCTTTGGATTTTTGTTTTCCTTCATTCTTTAATTCCTCGTTTCGTTCGACGTTGTCTCTTGGCGCCGATCTAAAAGAAGAAAATTCGAAGTCGGGCGTTTTTGAGTGCAGTGAGATTTCCTGTTGATGGCCAGGATGGCGCCATGGGAAGACGCGGAGTGGGCGATTATGTACACATCAGACACGTCACATGCTGAACTGCCGACAGTCCCCAGGCTTGATGGGCCGCATCAAAATGGTCACAGAATTGGGCGTAAAGGAGCGGAAGAAACGCCAAGGAATAGAGCTGGCGCATTGGGGGCTCGATCCAGGGCCGCGGGCGACCGGAGTAACCGTCGGCTATAACTATCACTCCGTTTCATTGGACATTTTGATTTGGGGTGGTGTGTCATATATAAAAATTTCTTTTCAGCATTTTTCCATTTTTTGCAGACTTCCACATTGTTCCTCAATGGTTGAATTTTGCCATTTCTCCTTTATTGTTGTTCATCGTTTCTTTTCCTCATTACTTCCTTTATGACTAAAATATCTTCATGAGTTAAAAGAAAAAATAATGAAACCTAAAAATTCATGTAATAATGATCATAATTTTTTAAGTGAGTAACGAAATATTTCTATCGAAGCAGCTTTTTTTCACGAACCATACTTTTTTCAATTCCATGCCAAAAGTATCAGGCTTAAGGCCCTGTCATACTTCACCGCGAGGTACCGCGCGGCGTCGGCTGTCCTATTGATACTAAAAAGCGGCGCCGCGCGGTACGGCTTTCAAAGTTCAACTCAAACGAAATTTTCGAACAACTCTTGTGTTATAAAGCTGTAATGTGTTGTTGCTAATACTGATGCACTATAACATCTGTATACGCAGTTCAATCATATTTTTTACATGAATTGTGAATTATGACACTTTTCAAGTATTATTTTATCATGCCTCTTAATAATACATGCGCAACATAGAAATTCTGTGGGGAGTCAGCCAGTACAAGCAGCATGTTTTTTCCAACATCCAAGCCGCACGTTTTTCAACCTATTTTAGCCAAATATGTGAAATTATTTGCTTGGACAGCATTTTTTAAAATTTTAGCGCTACTTCTTTGAATCAAGTATGCTTCGTCTGGAGAGATCGTTTAACTACGGTATCATTTTCATTCATGATGACTTCCTTCTTCTCTCTTGACCATTTTTTCGTTCGTCATCTTCTCAATCATTGTAGGGGGGTCAGATCTGCTGGGGGGTCAATAGCCCCAAACCCCCCTCCACGTGCATGCTACATTCGGAAAAAATTCCCCCTACATTCTGAAAAATCCATGATTGACAAGTTTTGGCCATGCACTCAGAAATTTTCTCAATAAAGTTTTACCTGTAATTTTATCCCGGAGGAATTATTTGACGTTTTCAGAAATAGATTTTCAGGAGGATTGGAAATATGCATAGTTCGTTTTTATAAAATGTTTGTAAATTGAAAATGGACAAAAAATGGGCCGCACTCAAAGTCGTTTACACAAAACCGTTTACTGTAGAATTTTTGGCGTAAACAAACGTGAGGATCAGTTGAACAGGCTCTGTAAATTATAGAAATAATGATATTTGCTATTCACTTTTTTATTCACAAGCATTTCCAGAAAAAGAGACTATAGGTTCTTGTGATTACAAAATTTACAATGGAGATAAGAATGTGGAAAATTATTATTATGCAAAGTAGGTGTGAACACGTTTTCTCGGCCTGATATTGTCTTAGAAATAAGCCAAGTTCAATTAGCAGTCCAAAAACGATAAAAAACAAGAGTGCTTGCAAATTTTTCGCGAAAGTTTTTAATCAGAGAGCAAAATTCGAAAGTAAAAAACCGGCGCCGCGCGGCGCCGCTTGTTAGTATGAATAGGACAACCGGCGCCGGGCGGCGCGGCGCGGTACCCCGGAGCGAAGTATGACAGGGCCATTCGGTATACAGGATAATCTCCAAATCCGAAAATAAAATTCCAACTTTGTGACTATGCCTTTACGACTGTAATTCATAAAATTGGAGATTTTTGACTTTGCTGTGGTCTTCATAACCGTATTATGTGTACGTCAGTAATGCATGTTCTATTTTGAACACTGTTTTCAAAATTCAACGAGAATCAAAGCACAAATGAACAATAGCGCATATGAAGTAGGGCGTGATTGATTGAGTGAAATGCAATTGTTTACACCCTGCTGATCGGTAAGATATGTGATTTTTCTATGCCGACATGCATGTTAGTACATTTTTGTGTTACATCATCTCTAGATCGAGTTTACTGTGATGAGACCCATCTGACGAGCACCACTGTTTTTCCTCACCAGTCAGTCACCAGTCACCACGGGGTCTTCTGGGGAAAAACATTTGGAAATAAGGAAACAAATTTAGGGTATGGTCACTGTTTTTTCCCACATTTGCACTATAATGTGGAAAAAAATATGGAATGTGGAAAAAATTTTTGAGGTCTTTCCACAAAAGTGGAAGGAAAATTTTTGGTTTTCATATTGAAATTTGAAAAGGTGCATTTCAGGAGGTCCAAATCTCAAAATTTTCCAGCTATAGCTTTAATAGTCATTATTATTTATTACCAAGCTCAGGCGCGCATACCTGTACCTGGGGGGGGGACCCCCCCCCAACCTGGCCAACCCAGTACCCAAAATCATTTACCCCACCCCCCAACCCCCCCCCCCAGTTGGGAAAAAATTGAAAAAATTTGCCAAATGTATGTTTTTTGGCCTTTTTTGGAAAAAAATTTCGACTTTTTCCTTCCCCCCTCAAAATTTCGGATTTACCCCCCCCCCCAACTGGTCGGAGGTCTTACAGGTATGTCTTACACAGGTATGCAGGCGCGGCTTTTAGCATATCTACCTTCACGTACCATTTAATCTTTAATAGTTTTCATCATCTTAAACTTATTATTTCATGTTTGAAAGAAAGAAAGAAATTTATTAAATGCGAATAAATACAAGAGTAAATGCGACTAATACAGAAAAGCTCATGGACGTGACAAAAACACGTGCGAATTGAGCTTTAAAAAACGACTCAATTTAGACCTAAAACAGGGCATGTTGTTCGAATGAATGATATCATTGGGTAGGGAATTCCAAACATCAATATTTTGCGAGCAAAAATCATGTTTTAAAGCGTTAGAGTTATATTCCGATTTATACAATTTAAATAAGTTAGACGCGCGATAATTGAATGGACTCAAAGTGAAAAATAAGTCGGGTGGAATAACTTTAAATTTCAAAATTAAGAACATGTAAGATAGGTCGATACACGAACGTCTAAATGCAAGGTCATCAAGGCCAGATTTGTTGAGGCGCTCCTTATAGCTTAAGTCTTTATATCCAAGAAGTCTTTTTGTAAACCTTCGTTGAACTTTTTCTACCAATTTAGTATCCCCAACCAGACAAGGATTCCAGAGTGGTGAACCATATTCCAGGATAGGGAGAAAATAGGATTCAAAAGCCCTGATTTTTAATTCATTGAAGTTAGAGTGAAAACATTTCAAAATCAAATTTGCCACCCTAGATGCTTTTTTAACCACATAATTACAATGAGCAGTTGTTGACAATTTTTCATTGAACATAACACCAAGATCCTTCGTCTCTGAAACAGTAGGAATCAGAAAATCGTTTATATAATACTCAACTTTGGGGTTATTACTCCCAAGATGCAAAACAGAACATTTTTCCAGAGAAATAGATAATTGCCATTTCAGTGACCATTCATAAACTTTGACAAGATCGCCTTGTAGTACTTCAGCATTTTTTGTAGCATTGAATATTTTCACATCATCAGCAAAAAGATAAATTTCACTGCTAATACCATCAAATATATCATTTATGAAAATTAGGAACAATGTTGGTCCCAATACACTACCCTGAGGAACCCCACTAGTAACCTTAATTGAATTAGAGAAGCAATTGCCAATTTTCACCTGTTGAGTCCTATTAAATAAAAAACCATGTAACCATCTCAATAAAAAACCAGATATGCCATAGGAAGCTAATTTTCCAAACAGTTTTTCATGAGAAACAGTATCAAATGCTTTCTGAAAATCGATATAAATTGAATCTTTTGCTACTTTTTTATCCAAATTTTTAGCCCATAATGTTTTACAACTTAAAAGCTGAAAGACACAAGATTTTTTCTTTCTAAATCCAAATTGTCTATCATTCAGAAAATTATTTGACTCAAAATAAGCCATCATGTCTACATTTATAATACTTTCCATAACCTTACATGAGACACAACATAAAGAAACTGGTCTATAATTTTCTACCTTTGCTGGGTCCTTTTTTTGAAAATAGGTACCACATTTGATGTTTTCCAAATGTCTGGTAATTGTCCAGTTCTAAATGAAATTTCAAAAATTGTTCTCAAAGGTTCTGCTAAAACTAGATATAATTTTTTCAGGAAAAAGGCACACAAACCATCAGGACCAAGAGACAGTGTAGGCTTCAAATATTATATATATTATATATTATTAATATTATATATATTATATATTATTAAATATTGTTTAATGGGCAATTTTGCATTATCTTTATATTTAATTAAGATCTGCATTTTTTCCTTCATAGATTTTTTGAGAGAGATCAATGCGTCAACCAGGGTTTTTTTTGCACAGGCCAGGTTGCAATGTGCAACTTGGGGAAAAATTTTGGTTGCACAGATAAATTTTTAGTTGCTCACTCTAAAATCGATAAATTTGCTTAAATTTATCGGAAAACCATCACAAACTAGTTTTCTTGACATTTAATTCGATCCGCGTCGGTTTTAGGCATTTAAAACCCAATTTTTTGAGTTTTGGAGACCAAATGAAAAAGTTAATTTGACTAGACTAGAGTAATTAGTTTGGCGCCTAGCGCCGAAAATTTTTTCTGGATTTCAATATTCTGAAATGCTGGAAAATTAATCTTTTCACCTTTTATTTTCCAGATAGAAGGTTTGATTTCTCGGTGAATTTAATGAATTTTCAGTGGGACAAACTGAAATCCAAAAACTAATCAATCGGCTTTCAACTGCCAAAAATTTCTAGCATTGTCTTACACTCAAAATGTTTTAATCACATGAAAGTCAAAATTCAAATATTTTGTGAAGATCGCAAAAAATTTTGGGAAAATAATTGAGAAAAATGTTGGTTTTCATCAACTTCTTCAAAAAACAATACAGGATCAAACATTTAACCATAACATGATGATAATTAGAACCTTTAAGCACTAACTAGAATGACCTTTTCTTACCGCGCACTAGAATAATATAAAAAATTATGAATGAATTGAAACCCGGCGCGAAGAGCCAGGAAAATTTTCACTTTCTTTCATTTTAGAATGCATAAAAATGCATCTCCGGACAGAAAACCCAATAACCTTATCAAAAGAGCAGTCAGGCCTCAAGTTGCACTGTGCAACTTGGCAGAAAAAATTTGGTTGCACAGCCCGAAATTTGGTTGCTGTGTGCAAAAAAACCCTGGTGTCAACTTTCTCAGCTTTTTGAAGCGTTTGTTCTTTTCTTAGCATAAATTCAATTCAAAAGCTTCATGGAAATATTTGTGGGAAATTTCTACGCTTCTAACTCATAGCTTTTCGGCCAAATTTATTTAAGGTTACAAATAAATTAATGGTTTTAAAATTTTTCGAATGATAAATTTCTAGAAATTACGATTTATGAACACAAAATGTAAATCTAATTTTTGAGATATATGATCAGAATGATTATCAGAATGCTTTAAAAAGCTCAAAAACACTAAAATAAAGCATTTATGAGAATTTTCAAGCAAAAAATAAAAACAGAAAAAACAGAAAAAAAAGAAAAACAGTGAGTAAATTGTGGAAAAAAACAATAGGTTTGATTCTAATTGTGGAAAAGTTTGGGGAATTCAAAATCGAAAAAATGCATTTTAATGGACTTTAAAAGGTCAAAAACCTAAAGATTTTCTAGCGCGATGGGTATACAATAATCATTATCCAGGGGTAGCCGTTTGCATATCTGCTACCACTTACTAATTAATTCTCAATAGTTTCTATCAATCATGTTAGCTTGTCTCATTTTGTGGTTGTGAACAGTCAGTATTTAGCTGAAAGTTGGGATTTTGTGTCAATTCTCTGAATTATTTTCTTTCGGGATTTGGAATTTGGTATTAGTGGAGCTGGTTGACAGCAGTTTAACACAATGGCTCTTACAGGACTGAAATCAGCATGGTGACATTGCAAAAAATAATAAAATATGCACCTATTTTTATACGCCAAATTTGGAAACATCCTTTACAGCTTTTCGGTTGATTATAAAAATAGTTTTCAGTTGGTCTTGCACCATACAAGTGGAATCAAAGCATACTAGGCAAAAGTAAATTTTTATTTAGTGATGCTTAATCATGTGTTTCTTCAATTTCCAGATTATTGTCCATTATTAAGAAATGAGAAATTCCAGAGGAGATTCCATAAGAGAATACTAGGTTTTGATACTACATTATCTTATGATGAACATTGCGTTTAGAGTGATTAGACCTATGACGGATTCGTTTCGATCTCACTATGGTTCATAATATTGCTGGTTTGAATGTTTTGCCAGCCAATAACTTTTTCTCTATCGTTCATAATTCTAACCATACCAATAACGTGTAAAACTGGTGTATTGTAAATATCGCCATGATCTGTTGAAATATGAACTCTGTAGTTGCGTAATCCGTGCTTGGAATTCTCTTGATGAAAGTATTAGAGTACAAACAAAAATTTTCGCTTCGTGCTGACATCATGCAATGGTCTGTCGAAGATTAGTTCATTATTATTCAACTTCAACTTCAAGAATTCACCATGGGACGTAAAAATTCAACAACATCTTCACAGGCTCAACTTAGTTTTCCATGCGTTTTGTGTAAAAAAAACTGTCAATAAAGATGATTGAGCAATATAATGCGATTATTGTCAACTTTGGGTCCATGCAACCATACATGTAATTGGGGGGGGGAAGTGCTATGGGAACCCCCCCCAGAAATCGTCAACCATATGGCTAGCCATTGGGCGACCCCCCCAGGATTTTCCAATCCTATGGCTAGCCATATGGTTGCCCTAGGGACCCCCATAGTTCTAGTCGGAAAAATACTGAAAAATGTCATTTTTCCATGAAAAATGTCAATTTTTGAACAAAAAAGGTCAAAAACGTCAATTTTCTCTGCTCTTCGCGCCGTAAGTACATATTTTATCATTTTTTAGACAAAAATTACTACTTTTCAAACCCTCCCCCCAAAATTTTGGGAGTTACTGACCACCGGCCCCATAAAAGTACTCCAACCCCCCCCCAGACCTCGGAGCTCTGTTACATGTATGCATGCAACTTTCGCGAATATTTCTGATGCCTATTACAACAGTCTTAAAGATTCTGCTCAACTTTGTTTTTGTCCGATGTGCTTGCCAATGGCAAAAAATTTCCTTCAATTAAATAAACATTTTAATGATTTGGAAAATTACGTCAAGAAAATTAAGTCAAATTTTCTCTCCAAAATAACGAAATTCAACAGGTTTTACCACGAAAAATTCTAAATTATCGCTGTTGTCACCTTTCATTAACACCAACTGGATCATCTCAGTTGGTAAAAATAATATTGAGGCTGATGCGAAAAAAGACACTGCTGTCCTGCTTAACTTTTGTACCGATGGGCGATGATGATTCAACCATATTGGAGGACATTAAATCCTTTGCGCTCGAGGTAGGATTTTCAGTCAACAATATTGTAGGGGCTAGGCGTTCTGGCCCTGAAATAATGCACGGTAATATTAAATTACCACGTATCGTTAAAGTTAAATGTACTTCGTCGACAGCAAAGAGCAAGTTGATCAAAGCTGTGAACAAAAACCAACGGGACAAAGTTGATCGCAATAGCCGTATACGTGCAAGGCCAGATTTAACTTTCGCAGAAAGAGAGCAAGGTCGGCATTTACATAAAAAACTTGATGATAAATATAAATGAGGGGATCATAATTGGGAAATTGACTAAACACATGGTATTCTAATTCAAAAGCCTCGTATTTATACAGCATGAGTAGCCCCTGGATCTGACTCAGAATTCTTGATAGCTAAAAATAGAAATAGTATTGAATCAAAAAAACTAAAATGTATTTTATTTAATGCCTGTAGCATTGTAAATAAGCTTATAGAATTCCATGACTTACTGATGTCCTTAAAATTTGACATTATTTTCATAACTGAAACATGGTTATCTGATGAGATCTCAGATGCTCTCATTTGTATTGACTGACGCCAATTATGAAGTATTACGCTGTGATAGAAAATGTCAGAATGGAGGTGACGTTGCTGCTGTATATTGGAAAAATTTAAAGGTTAAAATGTCTAAAATACCCCAGAAAAATGTCTACCCAATGTTGTAACTTTTGAAATTATTTTGACTGGTGTCAAACTTAAATGCATACTCTGTTATAGACCACCCAGATATGACATTGAACTTATGGGTAAATTTATATTGCTATTTAAATTTTGTGTTGCAGATAATTGCAAATGTATAATTCTTGGAGATTTTGATCTACCATCTTTGAAACAGTATGGATATTCTTCCCATATTGAGAATTTTGCTCTTTGATTGCACAATTGTTTGACAAGAAACGGTTTTTAGCAATTTGTAATGAAACCAACTAGTGGCTATAATTTTCTGGATTTAGTATTCTGTAATTTCCCTGGTCTTGTGAATAATTGCACCACAGGGGAAAATTTTTCTACGAGTGACCATTGTACTATCGATTTTAGTATCAATGTTAGAATCAAGGATAAAATTATTTATGATGATTTCAGGAAAGCTGATTATGAATCTCTTCAAATCTACTTGGCAAAAGTCGATTGGACAGATTTTTTTGAACAATGCATTACTGTTAATGACTTCTATCTTGTCTTTTTAGAACTAATGAAGAAATTAATACTGGAATTTGTTCCCAAAAAGAAAAAATTCTCAAAAACCTCTAAATTGTCAAAGTATCTTTTGAAATTAAAATCAATACAGAAAAACTTGTGGAAAAATTATGTTAAAAATCATAGTTATGTTAACAAAAATAGACTGAAACACAATTCCAAAGTCTTGAAAACTGCAATGATCAAATATTATGCTAGAAAGGAAAAATGCTTGCTAAAATCGAATTCAATCAAGGATTTTAATAGGTTTATCAATAATAAAACTCATTTTAGACACACTATCCCTGTTATTGTTTCTGGTGAGTCTGATATAAGTGATGATAAAATGAAAAATGAAATATTCAACCAATATTTTGGATCAGTATTTATCTTGGACAATGAAAAAATCCCTGAATATCCTCAAAAGCAGTTTAATAAAGATTTATCAATCAAATTTGATTTCTTAAGAGTCCTATTGACTCTAAAATATTTGAAGCCTACGCTGTCTCTTGGTCCTGATGGTCTGTGTGCCGTTTTCCTGAAAAAATTATATCTAGTTTTGGCAGAACCTTTGAGAACAATTTTTGAAATTTCATTTAGAACTGGACAATTACCAGATATTTGGAAAACATCAAATGTGGTACCTATTTTCAAAAAAAGGACCCAGCAAAGGTAGAAAATTATAGACCAGTTTCTTTATGTTGTGTCTCATGTAAGGTTTTGGAAAGTATTATAAATGTAGACATGATGGCTTATTTTGAGTCAAATAATTTTCTGAATGATAGACAATTTGGATTTAGAAAGAAAAAATCTTGTGCCTTCAGCTTTTAAGTTGTAAAACATTATGGGCTAAAAATTTGGATAAAAAAGTAGCAACAGATTCAATTTATATCGATTTTCAGAAAGCATATGATACTGTTTCTCATGACAAACTGTTTGGAAAATTAGCTTCCTATGGCATATCTGGTTTTTTATTGAGATGGTTACATGGTTTTTTATTTAATAGGACTCAACAGGTGAAAATTGGCAATTGCTTCTCTAATTCAATTAAGTTTACTAGTGGGGTTCCTCAGGGTAGTGTATTGGGACCAACATTGTTCCTAATTTTCATAAATGATATATTTGATGGTATTAGCAGTGAAATTTATCTTTTTGCTGATGATGTGAAAATATTCAATGCTACAAAAAATGCTGAAGTACTACAAGGTGATCTTGTCAAAGTTTATGAATGGTCATTGAAATGGCAATTATCTATTTCTCTGGAAAAATGTTCTGTTTTGCATCTTGGGAGTAATAACCCCAAAGTTGAGTATTATATAAACGATTTTCTGATTCCTACTGTTTCAGAGATGAAGGATCTTGGTGTTATGTCCAATGGAAAATTGTCAGCAACTGCCCACTCTAATTATGTGGTTAAAAAAGCATCTGGTGGCAAATTTGATTTTAAAATGTTTTCACTCTAACTTCAATGAATCAAAAATCAGGGCTTTCAAATCCAATGTTCTCCCTATTCTGGAATATGGTTCACCACTGTGGAATCCTTGTCTGGTTTTTCACTTTGAGTCCATTCAATTATCGTGCGTCTAACTTATTTAAATTGTATAAATCGAAATATAACTCTAATGCTTTAAAACATGATTTTCGCTCGCGAAATATTGATGTTTGGAATTCCCTACCCAATGATATCATTCATTCGAACAATATGCCCTGTTTTCGGTCTAAATTGAGTCGTTTTTTAAAGCTCAATTCGCACGTGCTTTTGTCACGTCCATGAGCTTTTCTGTATTAGTCGCATTTATTCTTGTATTTATTCGCATTTAATAAATTTCTTTCTCTCTTTCTTTCTTACAAACGAAAATTTTAGTGCAAAAAAAATTTTATATCACTCAACAGCCGTCTGTATTCGGTATTCACGGGCTCGTTAGAACTTGTTTGTTATGCGTCTGCATTGATAATGACAAAGTAGCACCTATGGCATAACGATAAAAGCTTTTTATGGAGTATTATACTATTGCATTACGATTTCGATATACTGATATCTAGTAATGCAGTGAGACGAAATTAGATTGAATTTTAGGAAATTTAATTTTCTTTGGTTTCAAGAATGTTCCATGTGATCAACAGTGCACTAAAAAAATACGTTCAAGAATAGAATAATAACATCAATTGCAGCAGCTACGCAAGAGAGCAAGCATTGTTCTGATATTTCATGGAATTTCCAATTTTCCGATAACATTACACCTAGTAGAGCAGGAGTTCATATTTAATCCTGTATCCATATTTCAGAAATGCGGTTGATGACAGAGTTAGTCGAAATTCTACGGACCACTTGCTGGTCACTAGATTTGGCGTAGCATTATGTTGCAGATAACTTGAAATTATTCGACTGTAAGATTTTAACATCATCAGCAAAGATTGTATTTTGACTTTAATGTTGTCTTTCAACTCAATAAATGAAAAGTGTCATTCATGTAGAACAAGAATAAAACAGGTCCTAAAACCCACTTATAGTTTTTTCGGCAGGAACATGTTTTAAAACAATTTTTTTTATTTGGAAAAAATCTGAAACTTCACATTTCAGAAAAAAGTTAGTGCAAAAAACAGCCATTCTTGGCACAAAAAGCCGTTAATGATTTTGAACAGAATTACTTAAAAAATAGACAGCTACCAAAACGGGAAAATTAGTAGCTGAGATTAAATTTTTGGAAGATAGGCACTGCAATATGGAAAGAAAATAAAATGTTGCGACAATATTTTAAAATCAATTTGATAGAATTTTTTATAATCTCTGCATCATAATTTTATGACGTGTTTATAGCTTCTGGTCAGTACTGGGAAATGACAGAAGCTCTTGCTGGTCGAAAAGTCTCAATTTTTGATTGGTTACCTGATTTCTGATTTTTACTTGCTTTTTTTAGTCCAAATCTGATTTAATTTCCGTCGTTTTGGCCCAATTTATGAAAAATGACTGATATTTTTGGGTTTATAGTTTGTTGTTGGCGCTATCTAGCTGATGGAAAACATAAGCGCATTGCTCAGGTATCCATATTCGATGTAGAAATTATTGATTTTAGCCTCGGAAAAACCTGGAAAATTCTCGAAGAATGACCTTCGCCAAAAAAGTTCGAAAATTGGTACAAAAAATTAGAATTTTTGTCTTGGAAAACCCTAGCCGTTTTTTTTGTTGTAAAAAATGACCATTTTTATCAAAAAATTGACATTTTTTCAGTTTTTTCCTACCGAAAGTATGGAGATCTCTATGAATACCATTTGGCTATTTATATAATCGGCAAATCTCGAGGGTGTCACCATATAACTAGCCATATGACTATACTCGAACAAACTCTATTGTTGTGCAGGTCTTTTCTTAAGAGGCGTAAGAAAAGATGGAGGCTTCGGGTCTGATCTGATCTGTTAGAACTAATTCCTTGGCTAAGCCTCGGTGATAGTGCAACAGTCCGATTATCCCCGACCTACAACAACAAAGATAAACTTAACTTCAAATGCGGGGCCTCACCAAAGAGCTCCGCAGTCTCCTAGCTGAGACAAGGAATCCCCCCAGGGATAAACTTACTTGAGTATAACCCTTAAAGGGTTTCCCAAAGCTTGCTGGGCGCAAGCTGGCGCCTGGGCCTCTGGCCCTCCGCCTTCATCGATCGGAATAGTCTAAATAAAAAACGAATATATTAAACAATAATTCCGGCGAAATACTAAAAAGAATGTGGCTACACCACAGTTGACAATATGTAAATAAAGTCGAAGTGCTGGGAAATAGTTTAATGGACGCCAGCAGTATATACGAAAATATTATAAAAAACGATAATAGTGAATGAATGATTTCACTATCATTTTCTGGTCTTTCTTTGGCGCTCCACTTCTATGCAAATGTCTGCGCCGCTGGTCGTCCATTTGTCCGATTTGCATGTCGATTTCCCCACACGAATTGCCATCAACAGGGTGCCCAACACTGTCGGTTCATCTGGTACCAGCCAGCCCAGAAAGTTGGTTGGTTCCTACATCGTTTTCGTGATTGTCAAGCCAAATCATAGTAGAAAACCGGATGTTATTACATTTATCTCGTAGAAAATGTACATAGTGCAATCAAAATTGATTTTCAAGCTTATTTTATATCCACGTGCTTTTTATGACTTTTTAGGAAAATCAGCATCAATTTGACATGAACTTTGATCGGATGCTGGGAACTAGCTCATCTGGTACCGAGTTGAATCGGGTTGAACCTATGGTCGAGGCACGCATATGACCGAAGATTTCTGTCGTTAGGGTTCTTATGGCACCTCCTCCCCCCAATTACATGTATGGACCCCATCCGTAAAACATCCCGCTGATTTTCTCCAAACCTCCTATCTCCGGTTCATGTGATATCGAAATATGTAACATAAAAATTATCGGTGCTAGTGACCCTGTATAACTCAGGTTTTGATAACTAGAAAGTCTGTAAGCCTGCGCTAAACAGAAAGTCTGTAAGCCTGCGCTAAAAAACTACTTAACAACACTTCTTCCATCAAGTTATTTTCCGTAATCGAAGTAATACAAACATGTTTTGATGCTAATTTCCACGGAAGGCGCTGCTTTTGTCAGCTTATACTTTTGTCTCATTAGAGCTCGATATAACCTGTGGGTTGTGTCTAAGGGAACGTTTTATTAAAATAAATGTGATTAATTGTTTTTTGATCCGAGTTTTCGCCGAAATGTATAAGAAACAGTGCCAAGTCTCCGATTTTTTCCCTTTATTACAATACTTTGGTCATGCATTGTTATTTCAGGCTTGCCATCGACTTTTAAAATAGTAGTAGAACATGCTCATAAAATTAGCCTTTCAAAGAAGTTGCGTTAGATACAGGTACGTTACGTTTACATCTTGTGTAAATTTTTTTAAACAAATTTTTACCATTTCTTTGTTAGCTGTTGGTGGTCCGGCGTCGAATTAGGTCCTCCCGATGCAATTTTGGGCATCACGGAAGCTTTCAAGCGCGACACTAGCGATAAAAAAATTAATTTAGGCGTCGGCGCATACAGAGATGATAACGGGAAACCTTTCGTTTTACCCAGCGTGCTTCAAGTGATCGAATTCGTTTTTTTCGAACTGGAAACAAATTTCAATTTAATAGCATTTTGATTTTATAGCTATTGCACTCAAATCGAAAATATGTTTTAAAAATTACCACTTTGTATTGTGAAAATTTTATTAGGCTGAACAGCTTATAGCCAACAGAAAGATGGACAAGGAATATGCGCCCATAGCCGGCTTGACTGAATTTTGTGACGCTGCGATAAAATTAGCGCTAGGCGACAATGAGCTAATTATAAAAGACAAAAAAGTGCCTCCGATCTTTTCCTTTTTTGCATTCTATTTTGATGATAAATTTTTCAGACAGCGACTGTACAATCAATTTCGGGCACTGGTGCTTTGCGTATTGGTAAAGCATTTCTGGTTAGCATATAATCTTTCAATTTTACGTACAATATCTTGCTAACGTTTTGTACTTTATTTCAGCAAAAGTTTCATAATGGTCCGAAAGTTGTTTGGGTACCATCGCCAACATGGGGAAATCATCCAAACATCATCAGGTAAGTAAAAATTTTCTTTCAAATTTGAATTTTTTTTAACAAAACTGAAACTTGTTTATATTTGAATATTAACATGCTTCAGTTGCAAACTTGACACCTGTAGATTAAAAGCTTTTCATGCGGTGGACGTGGGTTACAGCTGAAAACCAATTTTTTTTAGCTTTACATAACTGTCAAGTCATTTCTAGTAAGTAAACAACTTTTAAAAAATACAATGCACATGATCAGACTGTGCAAAATTCGAAAGTTCATTCATCTGCCACCACTAAGAAGTTTCAAAAAATTTAGTTGTCAATCATCTTTTTGTGGATGACGCTGCCCTCAGGCATGTTCAATTACACCTATTTTTTAGACACGCTGGCATGGAAGTCAAAACATATCGGTATTACGATAAATTTTCATGTGGCTTCGACGAAAAAGGTGCCTACGAAGATATTTCTGTAAATAATTTGATTTTCACATTTTGCTTCCTCATAATCATAGTTTTTAGAAAATTCCTGAAAAGTCGATTATTTTGTTACATGCCTGCGCGCACAATCCGACGGGAGTAGATCCATCTATGAAACAATGGCAAAAAATTTCGGAGATCATTAAAGTATGAGTTGTAGTTTTTAAGGCAGATGAATAAGCTTTAATCTCATAATCGGGCGACAGACTTGGTATTGTATGTATCACCAACTTGTCCGGATCCGATTTTTCTCGGTTTCTGAGAAACAATTTCAATTTTGCCAGATATGTTCCACAGAAAATGTCAATCTTCTACCTTCCGACAAAATTCACTGGTTATTTATCCAGTGTTCAGAATTAGAGTTTCATCGTGAATCAAATCAGAAATTTTGTCCAATAGATTCATTGTCTCATTTGGTGGCTCAAGAGACTTTTTTCCTTCATTAGCCCCCTCACCTAAAATTTTGGGGAATAAGTGATCCCCGACTCCAAAAAAAAGGTACTTTCCCCACACACATATGTGTGATTACTAATTATTCCATCTATAAATTTTTGGAATGATCCTCCCCGCACACGCAGTCATAAAGTGATCACTGTGGAAAAAATAAATGGATTAGCAAGATCTATTTGATTTTAGACTCATCTCGTAGTGAAACAGTTTTTCGTGCTAATACGCATTTATTCATTTTATAGAATTAAAAAGTTTTTTATTTCTCCTAAACTCGTGCATAGAGAGTTCCGCATTGTTCGAAGTTATGGTTAAAAGTAACGTTACAAAATTCATGTTCCTGCCTTCGTAGTTAGTCATCTTATATTTCATCACTTTTTTATCCCTGTTAATATTGTTTTATTACCACAATTACTTTTTTAAACTTTAGAGCAGAAATCTGTTCCCCTTTTTCGACATGGCCTACCAAGGATTCGCTAGCGGCGACGTCAACAATGACGCTCAGGCCGTGCGTATGTTCGTCGGACAAGGCCACCAGATTGCTTTGGCTCAATCGTTCGCCAAAAATATGGGTCTTTACGGCGAACGCGTCGGCGCTTTTACGCTAACGTGTAGTGACGCCGACGAAAAAGAACGCGTCATGTCACAGTTAAAGATTCTGATTCGACCGATGATTTCCAATCCACCTATTCACGGCGCTAGAATCGCTCAATTAATTCTGAATACGCCGGAATTGAGAAAACAATGGTAAGTATAGACATAGTGTCTCCAGTCAATATTTCACCGTTTGAAAAAAGTAACGAAGGAACGTTTCCAAGTGTAAATTATGATATTGCACATTTACTATAGCGGATTCGATAGCTCACAGCCAATAGAAGAATGTTAGACTAACCATTTTTCTCCTTGGGCCTTCTTTACACAGAAAGTTTCGGAAATGAGCAAAACAATAAAAACATGACCGATACTTGATCTAAGAACCCGTAAACGATATAAACTTTCATCGAAATTCATAAAGGTGTACCTCAGAAATTATTAGAAACCGATGAACATTATGACAGTTTTCAAGATGATCTATCGAACACATGTCCATTCATTAAATATGCCTCACTGGTTGTGTTCATTGCTTACCATGTTTATGCAAATTTTATTGAAAAGAAGGCCGGCGGTGAAAATCGGTTGATGTTCAATTACTTCATTTTTGAGCTATCGAATGCACTACTGTATGTGCAATTTTAGAGTTTACATTTTGAAACGTTCTTTGGTCAGTATATGTGTAAGTGTAGATGAGGGGATTGGAGAGGACCCAAAAAATTTTAATCGTGTAGGCAGTTGCCGACGACCCTCTCCCCCAATTTTCAATTGTCGACACTGACAGCTACGCCCAGCTGGCTAGAGATCCACGAAAAATATCTGTTTTTTACTCGAAAATGACTCTTTTGGAACAAAAAGCGACAAAATTTCGGCGCTTCTCGCCGAAAGAATAGCAAAAGTTGTATTCTTTTTTGGTCCAAAAAAGGCGTTTTTATACACTTGCTGACCCCCTTTCGAAAGCTTTAGAAAGTTGGCTACTTCCACCTCCCCTAAAAATGGCTTCTATCGTGGCCCAACTCGTCGGACCTCTCACAGGTATCAAAATCAAAAGTAGCTTGTAATCTCTTATCCAAAAATCGATTTTTAGATATTCTAAAACTGTTACGATTGACCTATGACAAGAAATAGGTTTTCCTAATCAATAGACATTCTTTTGCGCGAAGAAGGCGACTTTTCTCAATCATCAATTTTTTCCATCAGAGTATTGTTATATAGATATAGAAATTGTGAATATCAAACATCTTGCTCCTACGTTTTCATTATTTGTTTTCAGTATTTCATTATTTGTTGCACGCCCGTTTATTAAATTTTCACATTCCATTGATTTTGATGCAAAAGTTTTGAAGTTGCTGTTAGATTCAAACGTCCGAACCGTGTCAAAAACGCTTTTTGCTTATTACAGGGTTACCCGGATCTGTACACATACAGGCAGTCGGCAGTGGTTTTTTCCTTTAATGCTGCGAAAAATTTTAATATTTATTCCATATTTACCGCAACAAACTTCTTTTTGTTAAAAACGAATTTGAGATTTTTTGGATTGAAATCGAATAATGGTAATATTTTTCATGAATATTGATTGAAACGATTTTAGCAGTATTTCGTCAGGTCGTTCAGTTCTAATCTATAGCAGGGGTGAATGCAATTTATTTTATTCTTTTTACTCAGTTTTACGATCTTTTATTGAAAGTTTCAAAAGCTCTGAAACCGTTATTTCTACTAACAAAATTTCTCAACGAAATTGACTTTTGTACACATATAGAATTACCTATATTTTAGTGTTTTATTTATTTACTACCTTCAAAAAGATTCATGTTCAATAGTCTACTTGGAGATTGATAACAGTATAGTCGTCTCTTCGGACTAAATAATAGCTGCACAGTACCTTTATTTATGTTATTATATATGTTTGATTTTCAACAAAAAGTAAAAGTTAAATAGTACTGCTCTCGTGATGAGCTATCATTCGTTAAAGCATTTAGAAGTTTGAACAAACGGATTAGTGTTTACAGACTCCACATTTTAGGTGCACCGACAATTGAGCGCCGGACAATTGAGCGCCGACAATTGAGCGCCGACAACTGAGCGCCGGACAATTGAGCGCCGTGACAACTGAACGCCGTGACAACTGAGCGCGAGACATTTGAGCGCCGACAACTGAGCGTCAGACATTTGAGCGCCGACAACTGAGCACCGACTATTTAATGCATTATAATTGAGCGTTTTTTTCATTTACTGAGGCCTAAGCCTAAGCCTAAACATAAGCCTAAGCCTAAGCCTAAGCCTAAACATAAGCCTAAGCCTAAGCCTAAGCCTAAGCATAAACATAAGCCTAAGCCTAAGCCACGGCGCTCAGTTGTCGGCGCTCAGTTGTCTGGCGCTCAGTTGTCTGGTGCTCAATTGTCTCGGCGCTCAGTTGTCTCGGCGCTCAGTTGTCACGGCGCTCAGTTATCTGGCGCTCAGTTGTCGGCGCTCAATTGTCGGCGCTCAATTGTCCGGCGCTCAATTGTCGGGTCATGCACATTTTAATTAAAAAGTCATCTCATTTTGTTTCAAAAATATAAAAATGAGTTCAGCTTGACAAAAATGGCTGGACAGTAAAGCAGATGAGTGGAATTAGGAGAAGTGTGAATTTCAACAAGCCTTAAGAATAACATGATATAAACTCAATGAAACTTTGAATATCTGCTTTCACCTTCATATTTTCAGTTTTTAGCTCATCAAAGCAGATTTATATATTTTGTACATCCGAGAAACATCCAAATTTTTGTAACATAAAGAAAACACCGCTCCTCATCTGGTGTTCGTTGAACTTGACGAAATTTTATTTGCTCGAGTTCTTGTGGTTTGTTTCCGTCGTTTCGTGTGTGATGATGCAAAACTTTCTTTTTTTATTTTCAGGTTGAAAGATGTTAAATTGATGGCCGATCGAATAATTTCTATGCGTACTCAATTGAAAGATCTTTTATTGAAAGAGGGGTCGAAAAAGAATTGGCAGCATATCACTGATCAAATCGGGATGTTTTGTTTTACGGGTATGACTGAACCCCAGGTAATATTTCTTCGTTGAACAGCTATTGTTCAACACCGGTTTACGGAAAAAACTTATCTTCATAAAGAATTGTTGACGCAATGTGAGTAAATACGCCCTGTACTCAGAGCCGTCACATTTTCCCTACACGCCAAACTTCAAAAATTGTCGGGATTTTCACACTAGGCGACATTTCAGAAGTATTGCGGTTCGATGATGATATGCAAGATAGTCAGTCAGTTTGTTTCTCAAATTCTTCTCTCTATACGATACTCCTCGTTCCAGGTTGAACGTTTAGCTAAAGAATTCCACATTTACTTGACCAAAGACGGCAGAATTTCCGTCGCCGGAATTACATCGAAAAACGTTGCGTACTTGGCTCGTGCGATGCACGAAGTAACTAAATAGATGAAGATCTGCGAGTAGAATATGATTCCTAATTTTTTCGCGCGCACATTTGAGCTTATATTTTTATGGTTTTAGGCGCCGGTGATCTGTTGTTTTTTATATGACGCATTTTGATACTATTGCAATTTTATATTTCGGGTTCTGCACATGGTTACGGTAAAGCATTATCCGGACTATTTCTGGAATTTCAATGAATGAAAATTGAATAGTGCCGTGATCCGGAGATCACTCGAACCGAGCGTTCACGAGATATACTTGCACCAATTTCGTGTGCCAAGTTATGAATTTAACTTTGGTATGAAGTTTCCGTTTTCCATTTTGACAAGACAGTTGAGTTTCCGAACAAATTTTGATTCCGCCGGTTATGTGTAGGAGACGACCTCATCAGGATACAGAATTTGATATGCTTGAAAAAGATTCGACCTATGGAAAGAAACAAATTTTAAAAAATTACTCATATACATCTCGACAGAAACAACCTAAAACACAAAACGAAACAGTCCTACATGATAGCGTAGAAAAAGCGATAAGACTAACGAAGTTTTACACACAGCAGTCTACAGTAAAAACGCGACTTTCAAGGTTCTCTGAAGATCGACGGCAAATAAACTTGACTATAGGTCATAGGTTCAAGAATTTCTTATTCGAGCGCAAATTTCCGCCGCGTATTCAGAACATTTCGCTTTGCCACCTAAATCGCCCGTTATCGTTTTACCGTCGCGAATTGTGTCTAGACAGGCTTTTTCGATTTTTTCCGCGTACGGGTTCATTTCCATGTAGCGCAACATCATGACGCCCGATAGTAGTAAGGCCGTCGGGTTGGCTTTATCTTGACCAGCGATGTCCGGAGCCGAACCGTGAACCTACTCGATAAACGGAAAAATATAAATTTTCGGAGATGGGAGTCGCGAAATATGTACGATATTTTATCACACTGGGTCGGTGACATAATTTTGTCCTTGAAAGGGTATGAATTTCAAAAATTGAACACTGAATGAGTTTTACATAACGTTATTGGAGAATTGATAAAAATAATTTTATCGATCATCATAGTGAAACGCTGCGAAAAAAATTTGAGGCTTTCCTACGAAAATCCGGAGGGATTTAACGCAGTAACAAACCTCAACTTCTCGTAAGAAAAATAGAAATGGCGGTGCCGACTACACAGATTTGACCCGTTATACATCACAACGAAAAACGAGACTCTATGAGAACACATTTTAGGCGATTACAATGAATCATTGAACAAGCCAGAAAATGAGAAGGAAAATCTGAGTTTAAGATTTTAATTTCCAATTTTTCTGCCTTTAAATGTGACTGATTACATTTTTTAGAAAATGCAATATTTTTTCGTTTTATCTAGAATGCCACAAAAACATCCGAAGATCAGGAAAAATTTCACTTTGTCATAGCGAGCAACATGAAAAATTATGAAAGTGCAATTCTAAGATAGTAAATAGTCAACTGAAGACTAAGAGCATTGTTGACCTGGAGTATTACATGCACATAGGAGGTAGGCGGATAAACCCTTCTATTAGAGATCCTGAACAACCCACTGACTTGAAAAAATCGTGAAACACCCCTCGAACTTTTTTGATCATTTTTATGTGTTCTTTGTTTTTTTGTTCACTCACCACCACCACCCCTCCTAGATCAAAAGTCCGAGGACCATCCCAGTTGAAAAATTTCTGCCGTGCATGTCTTCCTAAAGTCATACATTGATAATATAATACCGATTCGAAAATAGCGCCCATTTCACCAACATTGCCGCTAGGTGTTAAACCGAGACCACCAACTAGACCAGCGCATAAATCACTGAAAAAAAGTAAATTGGTGCAGTATTTTCTGTGCGAGACACCGGTTTATGGATTCGTACAAAAAATTTTGGTAGTTTGTGTACAAAGAAAAGAGACTTTTTTGGGAATTTCCTGCTCAGAAAACATTTTCCGGGCTTCAAAACCATCAAATCATTGAAAAATTTTATACCGCGAGACAAAGTTTCTTTCACTATCTATGGAAATCGTACCAGTACCAGGGCTTTTGTGCACTGAGTGATGTGTGCAGTGCACAAATCGGGTTAAAAAGTTTGTGCATTGTGAGAAAAAAATCCATCTTTCGTAACATGAATTTATGTGATGCTACACCACTGTTGCTGACATTTGAACGAGAAGCTGCGAGACCCGGAAACTGTACTAACGTCTGAAGCTTTAAAATAACAGAACATACATCTCTACGACATCTGAAAATATGTCAAATAAATATACAGGTTTATCACGAATACCAACAATGAGTTCATGCAACAACACTGACAATGGTAAACATCGGGCAAAAGAAAGACCAGTGTTGACTGCGAGAAATTCAGAAAGAACCCTCATTTCTCAGATCACAAATTATGCCTTGAATACTAACAAAAATCTATTTTATTAAATTTGAATGATGTTGAAACACTTTTTCTCGTGCAGATTTGTTTGCGATTTGGCAAAAGAGGTCAATTTTTTTCACCATTTTCGCCAAATTTTTCGCTGCTTCTCTTTTCGATTAAAAATACCCCAGTATGCCTGAGTTATGCTTTTTTGAGCTTATTGGAACATCATCTTGCTTCTGCAGTCGTTAATTTACCAAAATTGAAGACGAACAAAATTTTCGAGTTTTAGGTCAGCCAAATTAATAATTGAAAAGCAACAAAAAACTGAAGCAAAAAATTTTAAATTGCCTAGAAATGTCACTTACATCTCTGTGATCAGCAAAAGTTAAAACTGCATTGGATTTGATCTACCCTTCCTTCCGAGGCGAGGCGCAGGAAAATTTTTGGAGTTTCAGTTAATTAAAGTTTTCAAGACTTATTCCATGAATTGAGGTTAAATTTTTCAGTCTTGAATCATGTTCAAACCTGAGCAATGGGATGTTTTCAATCAGCTAACCTGCTAAAAAATTAGCTTGAAGTCAATGATGTTTAATAAATTCAGCAGTAACAGCAAAAAATTTCCGGCGAAAAGTGCCGAAAATTTCTACAGACGACATGAGAACACTGAAAAATGAATTTTGAGAACATCTACTTCATGGAATGCGGTCAATTTAATTATTCTCCGTACAAGAAGGAAATGAAAAAAGTATATCGAAGGCACATAACTTGAAAACTCGCATGATACGAAAATCGAATTCTGTACCCTGCACAAAGCGCCCCAAAAATTGTGTGCGTAAGCCCAAAAACGTGCACAAAAAAACCCTGCAGTACTAGCTATTCCTTTCTATTTTATGTAAGAGCGAGTATGATCTTTGGAATGAAAATCTATGCTCAACAGTTAGAGCACGAAAAGTCTTAAATGGTTTTTTCTACAACCGGCAGACTTTTTAGCCAACACAAATAAACTTTTTTTGGTCGTTTTTTGCACAGAACAAAAATAATTATTGGCCGAATTGTTGTTCATATTTTAGATTTTTACTGAGGGAATCGATGAAATGAAAAGGTGAGGTCGGAAGCTATGCACCGAGCTAATAAGTGTAAAATAATTTATATCGTCTTTTCAATCAGAGTTCTGGCCGCTGGCCATCAAGTTTACTTGTATACTGGAAAGTGGAATTGTTGAATGCAAATGACGTATAAACTACTAGTTTTCCAATATTGGTCATTTTCAC
This sequence comes from Romanomermis culicivorax, assembly GCA_963922205.1. NCBI lineage: Eukaryota > Metazoa > Nematoda > Enoplea > Mermithida > Mermithidae > Romanomermis > Romanomermis culicivorax. Next base: position 47,854 of record CAWUHX010000386.1, on the reverse strand, counting down.
GTTCTTGAAAATTACTTAGAATGCCCGTAAGTCTTGAAACTTTGGATAAAATTCATGTTAGTCGAAAAATTGTTGTCATGTAATTACAAAAAATGTTTGCATCGATCAACTAATTGTTTCAGGAAAAGTTACAGAGCGTTAGCAGCTTTTAATTTAAAAGTTGAATTGGAAATATTTTTCTTTCGTGTTTTCCTTTTTCTTCTTTCATGAAAGACGTATAAATATAAACGCAAAGCTGGCAAGATTCTCGACTTTTTCGTTTACAAAAAAATTTTCTTCGTTCACAACAAAGATTCGTTGGCTGATCCTTGTACATGTACAAAGAGGCTAGTTAAAATACACTGAATCTCGAATAGTATCAAGCGAATAAAATTCGAGAAAAAAGAATCGAAAGGCACTATCCTCAAAATGTGTAATTATCGATCCGATCTGATTTCAAACTCACCTTAAAATGTCACCATATAAGTTTGGCATCACTAAAACGTCGTATAAATTTGGGTCTTGCACCATCTGGAAAAGATTTGTAATGTAGACAATGGCAGTAAAAATTTACGACAGATAGTTGGACTTACGTTCAGACATACTGTATCGAGATATGATTCCTGAAATTTTATATCGGGATAATGTTGCGCTTGCTCGCGGCACATGCGCAAAAATAGACCATCTGACATTCGCCTAAAAACTCAGAATTGAATGAAATGTATAATTTGACATCTCACATCTGTTCCACAAAGATTCGAGAATGGCACATGAAAAAGAGAACGAAAAAATAAAAAAGAGTGAATTAATGCGGAAAAACAAATACGGGACATTACAAAAAAGTGACAAAATGAAAATGATCACAAAACGAACACGGTAACTGAGGAAGGAGTTTCTTGATTGGAAAGTCGATAACATTGAATAAATAATTTACATGATATTTGCTTTGTGAACGGCAGTAACTTTCTTCCTCTTGTGAATTCGAGCGTATTCGAAAGCATATTTAGCGATACGACTCGAGGCTTCTGCAGTAATAAGTTTAATACTTTGAACGACACCGTCGATAATCTAGAAATTAACAAAGATTTTTAACGTCGCTCTTATAGTATCCGTTGAGGATACGACGTCATACCAGGTTTTTTTTGTGTGCACAGAGCACAGTTTTTTGAGCTCGTGCACAAATCTTTTAAGACGTTTTGTGCACAGTGCAGAAGTCAATTTTCATAGCATACGGCTTTTCAATGCGGTTCGTATGTTCTTGTTTAAGCCGATTCTTTCACAACCTGTAATGTCTCACCTTATTGTTTTTAATATGGTTTTTGATATTTTAATCTATGATCTTTATCCTACTATTAAATCAAGATTTGAAGAATTTAAATTTTTGGTTGCTAATTTGATTTTTGACTAGCATGCTTTCAATATCATTTTTACAACCTGTTCTTGAATGGGAAATGGCTTAATTGACTGCAAATTAGACCGCTTATTCAGAGAATAATAGTTGACAGAATTCATTTTTCAGCATTGTAATATCAAAATCCATAGAAATTTTTAGCGTTTTGTGCCGGAACTTTTTTTTATCATTCTTGCTGTTTTGCCTGACTTTCTTAAACATCATTCACTTCAAGCTGATTTTCTCCCTGGTTAGCTAATTGAAAACATCATCTCATTGCTCAAGACTGAACATCATTCTAGACTTAAAAATTAAACCTCAGCCATGGAATCACTGTTTTTTTTCCACATTTGCACTATAATGTGGAAAAAAAATCTGGAATGTGGAAAAAATTTTTGAGGTCTTTCCACAAAAGTGGAAGAAAAATTTGGGGTTTTCATATTGAAAAGATGCATTTTGGTGCATTTTAGGAGGCTCGAAATTTTCCGGCGCTTCGCGCCGGTTATAACTTTAATAATCATCATTATTCATTAAGTAGCTCAGGCGCGGCTTTTATCACATCTACCTTCATTTATCACTTGATCTATAATAGTTTTCATCATCTTAAACGTAGTATCTCATGTTTTAATTGGTAATCTTCAATGTTTTATCATAATATTTAATGAAGATTCGCATTTTTTCCTTTTGAGAAAGATCAATACGTCAAGTCTCTATGCTTTATGATGCGATTATTTTTTTGCTAACAAAAAAATTAATTTAAAAAATTCATGGAAATGTCTTTCGGAAATTTATACTCTTCTTACTCATATATTTTCGACCAAGTTCATGAGAGTTCACAAATAAATTACAGATTTTAAAATTTTTCAAGTAAAATTCTAGAAATTACGACTCTTGAACACAAAATTGGAATCTAATTCTTGAAATAAATGTTCGGAAAATTGATTTTCCAGCATCCCAGAATGACAATATACTCAAAAAATTTTCCGGCGCTCCGCGCCGGAAAGATTACCATCTTTTTTGGGCTTTCGCTTGTCATCATAGAGGACTTGACTATTGATTTCTTGTGTAATTCAAGTCAATTGCTCTTGAATAGTTTTCTAGAAAATTTGTTCAACAATGCTTGTAGATTAGGCTTTTAAGTCGAACCTTTCAATTTTTTATTCAATTTTAATGAATTAACTTCTCTAAAAACACCGGAAGGCTTGAAAAAGCTCAAAAACAGTGCGATAAAGCGTCTGTGAGCAATTTTAAGCCAAAAAACGAGGATTTTAAGACGAAAAAAAATTTTTTTCCACATGTGGAAAAAAAATTTGACCCCTTTCCACATTTGTGGAAAAAAGTTCGTGGAAAAAAAAACAGTGCATGGAATAAGTCTTGAAAACATTATTTACCAGCGTCTTAGGGTATAAAACTCCTCGGGTGCTTCGAGTAAGAAGGAAGGATGAATTAAATGCCGTCCATAGCTTTTACTTTGACTGATTACAGAGATGTCGCCAGTGATATTTCTAGGCAATTTAGGATTTTTTTGCCTCAGTTTTTGGTCCCACAGAAATCAGTTATTTCAAAGTGCAGACGTTAGAACATTTTCCACTCTCGTAGCCTCTTACTCAAATGTCAGCGACAGTGATACAGCACCGCATGAATTCATGTTACGAAAGTTCAGATTTTCTTCTTTTTTTTTATCCAATTTCTGAACCGTGCACATTATGAGGTGCACAAAAACATGCAAAAACTAATATCTGGGAAAATAAAGTTCACAATTGTTCAGTATCTCTGAACATCGGATAAATTCTTCAATTGTAGTAGGAATGTTTTATGTATAGCATAAGAATCCTGAAGAGTATTACCATATGTTCGATTCCTGAATATTCTCCTTCGGTATTTTCTCTAATAGTAACGAGGTCCACATTGTCGTACAATGTTTTGAAACCTTCAATGCTTTTACAAGGTCGTACGTTGGCGTATAAATTGAATTCTCTGAAGAGATAGAATCCTATGTAACCACAAACAAAATGTTTTTAAAAACGAAAGATAACAAGGAAATACACAGCTGAAAATTTGAGCTTTTCAGGCATCAATTTCATTGTGTAAAAATTTACATTTTTTCATTTTAGCAATAAATGAGCAAATAATTTTCATTGAAAATCACATTTCTATGAATTATTTTCAATAAACTAAGAGGAAAGCCGCTTTTTAAAATTTAAATATAGTTCTCAGAAAAAAATGTAGAAATTTGTAACATTTCTCACTTCCGCAATGCCAAATTCAGCGAACGGTGCCCTTTGCCAACGGGCGTAGCCAACGGTCCTTTCAGACCGACCTTGTTTTGGTGCACTGATTCGATACATTTCGAAGGGATTTGCATTTTTCCGTCGCGACCGCGAACCGGCGTCACGTCCACCGGGTCCCAATCTATAGGGACTTGAGCCGCTTCAAAAATTTTCTGAACAGCGGCGCTAATTTCTGGCCCGATGCCGTCGCCGGGAATCAAAGTTACGCGTTTAACCTGATGAATAAAAGACAATAGATTTGGAAGACTAGTATACTTATTCCAGGAATTATCGATCAAAAATTGTTTAATATTTGAATGAAATTGCACAATTGCTCCATTGAGCGTCAAGCATCTATACGAAGATCACTAGCATTTAAACGTGAATTCTGAGATTTTTTCAATAAGCTTCGAAATATTTCCAATGACGTTGGAGCAAGTATAGCGAAACTTGTCGACGAAAACTATAAAAATGTTCTTCCTAATGTGCCTACATTTCTAGTGAATTATTTGCCACAATATACGCGTATCTTCATAATAGGAAGAACAATAAAAATTCAAATAATTCTTACGACTCCAGTGGCGTAGCCGTTGCTATTACTGATTTGCATAACGGGCAGACGACGAAATAAGCCGAAAAACTTATTGACCGACGTCATGGTGATTCGCGTACACCTGAAAAATTGCACATTGAATTGGAATTTGAAAAAAAATCCAAAAAGCTAGTTATATAACGGCCAGGTTCTTCGATGGGTATGGTCTAGAGAGCACCCCACGGGGGAGATATGGGGGGGGGGTATTACCCCGGTCTTAGATTTGGAAATTCATTTACTACCCCCATAAAAACAGCTCACTATAGCAAAAAATTTTAGTAGACCTCATCATCTCCTCAGTAGGTTATAGTAATTCGAGAAAAATTGCACAATGTGTGCTTGAGACGAATTACTCACTGGTGTTTTTGACAAATTTACTGAACAAATGATAATGGGAAAGTATGCAACTTTTGTGCCATACACATCGATTTTTAGGAAAGGGTATCAGCACATTAATATATATTACTTGTAGGAAATCATTATATATATATAATTGGGAGATCAAATAATGACTTATGTATATATGTGATTTATCAAAAAATCGCCCCTTGGGAAGAAAAACATCATGTTCTTAAAATTCTTCATGTTCATGCTCTCCTTTCTTTTCTGTGCGCATATGGTTACCCAAGCTGTGGCATACTTTACTACTATGAGTTGAGACATGCGAGGTGCATTGATGTGGATCAGGAGTGGTACCTCGTTTCAAACTCGTGGTTCATAATCTAGTGGAATTAATAATACTAAAGCAACATTCAGCATCAGCACTTCCAATTGGAAGCACTGTTCCAACCCTTATCAGTGATGGAATAAGGTCATACTCCTGAAGGTGCTGATTCAAATAATGTTTCCAAAAGTATGTTGTGATTGAGAATTGATTTGTGGTGAGAGCACTACACCACCCCCCTCTGGAAAAAAGTCGGGAGCAAAAAAAAGGTCACAGCATAATATTTCAAGTACTACCCTTACAATTTACGATTTTACCCCTACCTAAATTTCCGACCTTGGGGACCTCTGGTATGGTCATACACGTAACGGACATACATGTAACGGAGTCCCAAAATCAGTGAGTTAAGCGACTTTCTAGAGACGAATAGTCATCGATTGCACAAATTTTAGGGGGCTGGACCTGAAGGAATAAATTTCGATTTTTTCACCGAACAAAGTTGGAAAATGGTTCAAAAAGGTTAATTTTTGACTAAAACCCATAAAATGTATTCATGGCGCGAACCGTCGAGAAAATGGATATTTCGGTCTATTTTTTCATTAAAATTTTTTCGAACAAAAGTATGGCGATCCCTATGACCAGGCCTGTAGGCGGTGGGTTGGGGGGGGGGGTCATGCTCTCCGAAATGTTTCAAGTTTTGAAAGAAGGCAAAGGTGACCTTTGGTTTTTGTTTCTCCAAAAAAAAGTCAAGTCAGACATGCCAATTTTACAGTAAATTGAGTGAAAAAATGTGTGACCCCCGAAAAAAATTCCTGGCACAGGCCTGCCTATGACTACCATGACTAGACACATGATTGGTAAATCTTATGGAGGGACCATAGTTAAAATGGCTAAAAAAAATTTCATTCATATGTTTTCGGAATCAGTATTTTGGAAAAATGAGGGAAAACAGAAAAAATTGTTGTCAGGTCAGTCACATTGTGTTGATGAACGAACAGTTGGGAGCATGTCAACGGTAAATTATTTATACATTCATCTACTACCTACTGAAATTTCTGCGATAACGACTAGAATTATTGAATTCTAATTATTTCTTGTTCCGGCGCAGAGCGCCCGAAAAATTTTCAGGTTTTTACATTCTAAAAGGCTGGAAAATGAATCTTCATTACAATGAAAAATAAATTGAAATCAACCTAATGGACTGTAATACTTTTATTATTTCGCCGCGTAGCGCCGGTTAAATTTTCGTGCTCTAAAACACTGGGAAACGAATGTTTACAACAATTATCAAATAAAACTCTAAATATACAGTCTTAGAATGGTGTTTTCATGGTTTCAAATGCGATAATTCACGTTACAAAATAATTGGAAAACTCCAAGCGAAACGAGAGAAAAATTGTAAAGATTGATGAAAAATCTCAATAATCAGCAAAATATTGACTTTTAACTAATAAAAAAAGAGATGAGGTAATTCAATTGATAAACACTGTTGAAGGTTGATAAGTAAGTAAAATTAAATAACGGAATTTTCAGAAATTCAAAGTTTAGAATTTACCCTTCCTTTAACCCAGGGTTTTTTTTGCCGGAGGCAAATGAAAATTTTTTGGGGCAAATGAAATTGGAGTAGTCATTTGTACATGTAGGAACGGCTCTTTCCCATTTAGGGAGGGGATAAGGTACAGAAAATATGCATTTTGGTGCATTTTAGAAGTTCATAATCTTAAAATTTTCCGGCGCTTCGCGCCGGTTATAACTTTAATAATCATTATTATGTATTACCTAGCTCAGACGCAACTTTCAGAATGTCTACCTTCACCTATCATTTGATGTATAATAGTTTTCATCATCTCAAACGTATTATCTCATTTTTAAAGTGGCAATCTTCAAAATTTTATCTTGATATTTGATGAAGATTCGTAGTTTTTCCTTAAAACACTTTTTGAGGAAGATCAATAAGTCAAGTCTCTAAACTTTTCAAAGTGATTATTCCTTTCTTAACATAAAATCAGTTCGAAAGCTTCATGGAAGTAGCCTTCGGAAATTTCTACTCTTCCACTCATATCTTTTCGGCCAAGGTCATGAGAGTTAATGAATAAATTACTGTTTTCAAAATTTTTCAGATGATAAAATTCTAAAATTTACGACTTTTGAACGCAAAAGTCGAATCTAATTCTTGAAATAAATGTTTGGAAAATTAATTTTCCAGCGTCGCTGAATGTTAATACACAAAAAAATTTTCCGGCGCTATGCGCCGGAAAGATTGACATCTTTTTTGAGCTATCATTTCTCATCATAGAGAACTTAACCATCAATTTATCATCTAATGCAAAGTCATTATGCTATTGGATAGTTTTCTACAAAACTTGTTCCACAATGCTTGTAAATCAGAATTGAAACTCGAAAATTTCAATTTTTTTCTAAATTTTAATGAATTAAAGGCGTTATAAATAAAATTTGAAAATTACACTGATTTGGTTATTAGTCTTTGGCCATGACGTAGAGGAACACAGGTTACTTATTTTACGTATTTTTGCTATGTACAAATTGTACAAATGAAATATCGGCTACCGTTTGTACATGTGCAAATGGGTCATGTACAAAAAAAACCCTGCTGTAACCGACTGAAGATCTTACAGGTATGGACTATTATACTCATGACCGGCGAGAAGCCTCAGAAAATTTTGAGCCGCGATGGGAACCATGCCCAAAATTTTTTCCTCATTTCCTAATTTTTTCCTCAAAAGAACCCATTTAAGGAAAAACGGTGATAGGCAGTTGTTGACGTTCAGTTGTCGACAGCTACCCCCAGCAGATCGGAAATCGACGAAAGCTACTAATTTTTGGTTGAAAAAAAGTATTTTTTCAGCTCTTTCTGACCCCTTACCTAAAACTTCGGAAAGTTGGCTATTCCTTCCCTTTGAAAGCAGCCTTTATCGTGTGCTCAACTCATCGGACCTCTAAGTTGTATGCTGAGGGGGTAGCTGAAAGTTTGATTGATTTACTAGTCGAAAAAAAAGTTAACAAGAATATAAAAAGAAAGTATTACGGTGAACACAAAATAACGAAAGTTTGGAGACCGAACGAATGGAAAATGCACAAAAAAATGAAAAAAATGACGAATCGGACACAATTAAAAAACGAAAGTAAAACAAAAGTTTCAACGCAATGTTAATTCAGAATGATTAATTAAAGCTACATTTACCGCACCGCACTAAAGTATGTAATAATCATGCCCACCTATCTGTTTTTCATCTTAGAAAAGATCATATTGAAAAATGGGAACGAGTATATTTTAGCTGAAACTCTCAAATTTGCTGGTAAACGCATTAAGTCCATAGGTTGGTGAACGAGGTTCGATTTTTTGATGTACGCAGGATTTTTCTGTAGGGACAATGAGTATGTGACATGTGTAGAGATTTTATGCAAATGAGTTCCTGGATTTTCGAACTGATCTGGTTAGCTGACATCTTGAGGAGTCCGAAAATGCCAGTTTGGACCATAATTGGGAAGGGAACCGACTTGTTTAAAAATTTCACTACTTTTGGAACACTTTTAAACAAATACGTAAATTTTTACATTTTCCTAAATATGCGAATTTTTCGGCCTAAGCCGTCTTTCCATGCTTTGAAAACACGCCTATTCGATTACCCTTGTTGCAAAGTGCTTAACAACTATTAATTTTGAATATTTGAAAAAATATGCAAATTTTTGACTTTGCCTAAAAATCCCAATTTTTTAACTCAAACTCTTTTCCGCGCTTTGAAAATATGCTGGTTGGCTTTCTCAAGCGTCAGACTACTTGAAAAAGCCCAATTTGAGCAAATTTGAGAGTTTCAGCTAAAATATACTCGTTCCAAATTTTTAAATCTTCACTTTTCTAAACTGTTGGATTATAAACTTTGACAACGTCGAGAAATAAATTGAAATCAAACTGATGCAGTGTGGCATGGTGCGGATTTTCTAGTTATTATATTAAACTCTCCAACAGATATTCGTGAACAGAAGACCAATAATCACATTCTAAAATGATGTCTTCAATTTCTATCTTCAATAAACGCAAAAGTTCATGCTGCAAACGTTTGAAAAATTCCAAGCATCAAAAGAAAAAATTGAGAGAATTGATGAAAAATCTCCATTTTCGGGGATATATACTGACTGTTAACGATTAGAAAATGAGACGAACTAACTTGATTGACAGAAACTGTTGGGCATTAATTAGTGAGTCGAAAGATATGCTAACGGCCGCGCCTGATCTGATAGAAAATAGCGATTCCTACCCGTAAACGGCGGCAGGGGCTATGCAGTGCCCGGCGCCCTATAACAGTATTTCATTATTTTTTTTATTCAGCGCCCGGCGCTGCATAACCAAGCATTATGATTTTTTTTATTCAGCGCCGGGCGCTGAATAACCAGTGGCATGACACACAGTTATTCAGCGCCCGGCGACGATAACTACAGTAATCGAGACTCAAATCATTATATGCTGAAAATACTAACTTTAAGCAGCGATATTAGTGAACGAAAGTCAAAAGTAATAGGGACCGCTTGAACCAGTGATCATACCTGTAAGAGGTCCGACCCGTTCGGGGGATCCCAAAATTTGGGTGTGGGGGTCGAAAAAACGCAAAAAATTTCGAAAATTTTCCCAAAAAGCCACTTTTTTCCAAGTGTACGGGGGGGGGGTTGGGTATAGGGTTGACCAAGTTGAGAGTGGGGGTTCCGATGGGTATAGGGGTCGACAAAGTTGGGGGTGGAAGCCCTCCCACAATTACTGGTATGCCAGTGATTCCTGAACTATTCTAGGAGTTGCCTATAGATTTCCGTATTCATGAAACTTTGACATGAGTCATTATAAGACGTAACAACATAATTCTCAAGGCTGAAGTTCAAGGAAGAGGCTTAATTTGATAACTTAATTTTGTGGATTTTCATGTGTGAGCTTTGAATAGTGTATGTCAAAATGAACTGAGATGACCATGTAGCAAATGACTAAGCATGGGCGATGTACTGATGTTTTCAATCAGCCAGACACTGCGGTCAACCAACTGGATAACAAAAAAAAATCAGCTGGAAATGGGCAAAACGGTAAAAATCACATTAATTTTGGATTGATGATAGACAACCGAAGATCAGAGATCTGGCCCCCAACGAAAAATCTGGATTCTTCAACCAGCATGAACTTCTCTCATTTCCTAACACTGCGCATGACTCTAACATGAAAGAGCATGCTACCATAACAATCGCATCTACTTGCAAAAACAATATGGGTTTATCCGTAGTCAGTCCATACAGAAATTCGGTTGGTTCTCAAATCTTCTCCGTCTTTGCCAAGCCGAATCAGCTTAGAAAACCGGCTGTAGTACATTTATTTCGAAGAAAATAGACAAAATACAATCAAAGTTGATTGTCGGCTTATTTCAGAGTATATCAAGAGCTCCCAAGGTCAGATTTTCAGATAGTAGTAAATTTAATAATTTGCGGCGGCAATGTATAGCTAAATGTCCAATATAAATGCACCAGTTTTGGCAAAACTAGCCACCCAGTGATCAATTCTTAGCACTTCGGGTAGGGGTATTTCAGAGTATATCAAGAGCTCACCCCTCGTACCCCTCTCTATGGGACAGTCTGGACACTTTTGAACAGAATAAAAATGAAATTATCATGTTGAACATAATTTTTTTCTCTGCACTGTTAGCCAGTTTTCCAATCAAACTGGCCCTGACTCAATTTTTGATCCGAGGCTACTTTCACAATTCACAAGTACAGTGGTTGAGTCGTACCTCTCACATGCTCAGTGGTGTCCGCTTGCATCAACGACTTTTAGAAAGGTTGATTTTCTAGTGTTTCAGTAGTGTTCACATTCTTGTTTATAACATGTAAAAAGAGTGTAATAATATATTTCTTTTCACCTGAAGAATGTTGAAGTGCGTTTTAATCTCATGAATGGAAAACTAAAATTTTGCATAATATGACTTGCGAAGATCGGTAAATCTTCCCTTACAGATAAAGTTACTTAGAAAATTGTTATTATCCGTAAACTAAAATTCTCTGTAATTCTGTTTCAAATCCACAACAAATTTTTTCTCCCTACATTATTCAAGCGAAACACATCTACTGTAAGGCTTTACGCAGAGCACCCCGTAGGGGGAAACGGGATATTACCGCGGTCTCATGTTTGGATATTCATTTACCACCCCAGTAAGAATGACTTAGTGGTGAAATGAGACAAAAATGGCCACAGGTACACAAAACTTTGGGGAGTGTCATAATGGGTAAGCCAATTTGAAGGAAATGAGTAAGCGGACACTTTTAGAAGAACTGCTATTGGGTATTTTTTTTAAGTTCGTGGTCAGTATGAAAAAAGTATGTTTATCGTGTCCACAGGTTTGAAAATATATCTATTGCATAAATGATTTTGATATATGAAAGTGAAAATTTTGACAGCTGTACAGAACCACTGACTTTTGTAGGAGACAAACATATTTCGCTCCGTACGAAGATTTTTGTGGTATGTTTTTAGAATGCACAAATATACAATTAGTCGGAATTACAGTTTTCTGGCGCCTAGCGCAGAAATCTATGTTGTAATTCTTGGGATTGCAAAATCCGCTGTTTTTTTTCAAATTATGCTTATTTGGGAAAAATGTTTTAAAAAGCTGAAAATATTAATTATCGACGCACGAAAAACAATATTGGTGCGGACTTTCTCACCTGAAATTGGCCAACGTAGTGGGAAATAGTGAGTTGTTTTTCGAACATTGCTCTACATCTACTCTGGTTGTTAGTGCATGAATTGTGAAATTTCTATAGCTCATTGGCTTGGGTACATGAAAACAATTATCTAAGTGACAACAAGAAATCTGCACAATAAAGTATCACTGAACCGCTACATTTTGGTGCAAGCAAAACCTTTATAGAGGTGCCCAAAACTCTTCTAAAGGTTCAGTGGTACCTATAAATAGAAGTAGGTGCAAGAGAAAACGCCATTCAATTAGTTTTATTATCTTCTGTGGTGCAGTGTGTGTCAGTTCTGTGGTGCAGAGTTTGGTACAGGTCAATTTTTACGCCACTGAATCAATAGAAAGGCTCGCATGCGTTTGGTACATCTAGCCCTTTGTCTGGTGCCGAGAACTAGTCCGTCTGGTAGTTGCCAGTTGAGCTATTTTCCACATTTTTTCTAGTGGTTACTTCATGTGATTGTCAAGAATCTAATGTTTCCGTCATGAGAACAAAATAATCGCATTCGAGACATATAAAACACAAAAAGCGAAAAAACTATAAGTAATCTGCTTTGTTGGTAATATATACGGAATCAAGCTAATCCTGAACCTGTTCAAAGAGAACTACTTTAGGAGTGTTTTGTGCAAGTGAACAAGCAATTAATCCTGAACTCCAGACCTCCTAAAACAGTGCAAAATAACACTGTTGAACTGCTAGGTCGCTGCTAGCGGAACTTGATGAATAAAAAGATCGCCACCACTTGGAATGTGTGCTCTGTTAAATTTTTCCATGACTTGTTTGACGATTTTCAAGCTTCGCTGTACACCCACCCATACCTGTACTTGGGGAGGGGTTGGGGGGGGACCCCTTAACTTGGCCAACCCTGTACCCAAAATCATTTTCCCCCCCCCCCAACCTCCCCCCAGTTTGGAAAAAATTAAAAAAATTTTAAAAAAAGTTTATGTTTTTTGGCCTTTTTTGGGAAAAATTTCGACTTTTTCCTACCCCCCCCCCCCCCAACTGGTCGGAGGTCTTACAGGTATGCACCCACCGAATGATAAAAATCGTATGCTTGATGAGAAACAGTTTTTGACTAGCCGATTCCTTATTTCTAAGCAGATTACAATTCGTGTTCAATCATTTTCGAGACTCCAGCAAAAGTCCAAAGACCTAATAGGGGTGAAAAGCGTTGTATATGTTGCAACGAAACTAATGAGGATTAGATTAAAATCATATTCCTTAACCAAAAATCACTTGAAAAAATCCAATTGTAATGGTAGACAATTGTAAGCTGTCAAAATTCATTCTTAACCGGACTGACTGCAAGTGAACAGTCGTAGTTTGATCGCAGTTCAGGGGGGTTTATCCGAATGTGACGCGTGCATACGTCGGATCAACCCATTATGGATGATGGAACTCATATTTTGATGAAATATAAACTCTACGGGTGCAATGCGAGAAGTATATTGTAACATAATAGAACACAGCGCCACTGTTTTTTTCCCCAAATCGTGCTTTTTCGGGAAAAAAATTCGGAAAAGGGAAAAAATTTTTGGGCTCTTCCCCCATTTGGGGAAGAAAATTTCGGGGATCGGATACAAAAAAGATGCATTTTAGAAGGTCATAATCTCAAAATTTTACGGCGCTTCGCGCCGATTATAGCTTTAATAATCATTATTATGCATTACTAACCCCTGGCGCGGCGTTTAGCATGTCTACCTTCATTTATCATATAATCTATAATAGTTTTCATCATCTTGAACGTATTATCTCATGTTTTCATTGGTAATCTTCAATATTTTATCATGATATTTAATGAAGATTCGCATTTTTTTCCTTTTGAGAAAGATCAATACTTCAAGTCTCTAACATACCTGTAAGACCTCCGACCAGTTGGGGGGGGGGGGGTAAATCCGAAATTTTGAGGGGGGGGGTCAGGGTTGGCAAGACCTGGGTTTTTGGGTTTTTGGGTTTTTGGGTTTTTCTGGGTTTTTCTGGGTGCATTTTTTTGACAAAATTTGGGTTTTTGGGTTTTTGGGTTTTTCTTAATTCTTTTAAAATGAGGATTTCATCGTTAATTTGAGGATTTCATCGTTAAATTCCCTGTGGCAAATCCAGAATGAGATTGAGGATTTCATCGTTAATTTCCCTGTGGCAAATCCAGAACTAGCTGACCAAAAAAGTGCTGTGTATCAAGAATTGACGCAATGCATGATTGAGGCAAAATTACAAAAACAAAATAACTCATTTCTCTGCCAGACCAGATGCTCGTCAAAAAGAAAAAGTCTGTCATTGAGTATTGGCTCACAGATGGAGCTGACTGGCCGCTGGTGCAACGAATCGCTCTGAAGGTACATAGATAACATGTTATTTGTTTCAATGTATTACATGTACAAAAAATTAATTGAGGTTTTTTCGCTCGTTGTCTCTACCGCATCTTCGGAAAGAAACTTCTCTACCTTTGGCTATGGCTTCATACATTCCAAGCTGTGAAATCAATTGTCGACGGAAACAGTGCGCAAACTGGTATTCGTTAAGACAAACTTTGGGCTGCTAGAAAGTTCCCGTGACTGTGAATCTGATGAAGTGAGCAAAGCCGAAGCGTGAAATTTGATTTCCGTAATTTTCAATTTTTCAAAGTGACATTTCAATTTTTAGTGTTTAGATCATGCAATAAAAAATTCAATAAACAGCCAATCGTTTTAATGAGCCAAATCGATAAAATCGTTGTGCAATGTGCAGTCGCGTGACTCGTGTAAATATGTTACAACCAAATGTATAGTCAGTCTTGAACACTGTTCAGCAATTTAATACACTTTATACGTTAAAAATAACATTCTCATATATATTTTAAGTAAAATGATCATTCATTAGTACAAAACTGGAACAAAAACCCTAGAAAAACCCACCAAAAACCCAGAAAAACCCACCAAAAACCCAGAAAAACCCAGAAAAACCCACCCAAAAACCCAAAAACCCAAAATTGAAGATTTCAAAAACTGGGTTTTTGCCAACCCTGGGGGGGGTAGGAAAAAGTCGAAATTTTTCCCAAAAAAAGGCCAAAAGCATACACTTATTTGAAAATTTTTTTTAATTTTTTCGAAACTGGGGGGGGGGGGTTAAGGGGGGAAATGATTTTGGGTACAGGGTTGGCCAAGTTGGGGGGGTCCCCCCCCCAACCCCCCCTCAAGTACAGGTATGGTCTCTAAGCTTTTTGATGCAATTATTTGTTTTCTAACGTAAAATCAATTCAAATGCTTCATGGAAATATCTTTCGAAAATTTATACTCTGCTTACTCATATATTTTCAACCAAGTATGAGAGTTTACAAATAAACTATACTGGTTTTAAAATTTTTCAAGTAAAATTCTAGAAATTACGACTTTTGAACACAAAATTCAAATCTAATTCTTGAAATAAACGTTCGGAAAATTGATTTTCCAGCGTCGCAGAATATCAATACCCAAAAAAATTTTCCGGCGCTACGCGCCGGGGAAGATTAACATCCCTTTTGGGTTCTCACTTGTCATCATAGAGGACTTAACCATCGGTTTCTCAAGTAATTCAAAGTCATTATGCTTTTGGATAGTTCGCTTAAAAGTTTGTTCCAATGCTTGTAGATTAAACTTTGAACTCGAAAATTTCAAGTTTTTCCTCAATTTTAATGAATTAACGGGTCTGAAAACACCAGAAGGCTTGAGAAAGCTCAAAAACGCGTAAATAAAGCGTCTGTGAGCATTTTTAAGCGAAAAAAACGACTTCGGAAAAATGAAGAAAAAAATTTTGATCCCTTTCCCCATTTGGGGAAAAGAACCCGGGGGAAAAAAACAGTGCACGGCGCTGAATAACCAACGTAATGATAAAATGTTATTCAGCGCCCGGCGCTGCATAAAAAAAATTAACATGCTTGGTTATTCAGCGCCGGGCGCTGAATAAAAAAAATTAAGATGATTTTTTTCCTCAAAAGACCCCATTTGAGGGAAAAAACGGTGCTATACAGACTGTGTTTTGCTGATATATCTGAGCGAATATATGCAGTAAACTGTGATATGCAATCAATAAACTTTAGAACCTGCTAAAAATGTTTAAAATTGACACACCTGGATTGACCGTGTACAGGTATATTGAAAAAACAGTAAACAATATTCATGAGCTAACTATTACCTTACTTGATAATCGCTCTAGAAAAGTAGCATTTTTCAAATCGCAGTATCTTTTCCTTACCTCATTGTGCAGATGTTATAAACAAATATCGCTTGGTAATCAAAATCAAAGTAAATGTAGATATGCATTTATATAACGATGTAAGCGCATTTCATATGGCTGTACGATTCGAAAACACCTGCACATGAACAAGGAATCATATTTCGACCATTCAACGAGTTTTGCTTGATTATCACTACTCATTATTTTAATAATAAACGGTTTTAACCTACCGAAATTACAAAACGTGCATGCTTTAAGATTGCAACAAATTTATTGTTCTGTTTAACAAATTTATTGTAATTTTTGCAAAAGAAATGATTCACCCTGCTTCTATAAAAATTTATTGTTGTTACTCAGAATGGCAAGAAGCTTACGATGAATTAGTTCAAAAATGTTCTTATGTGGAATTTGTTCAAGGTTCACCTGACTTGGATGAACTACAAAAAAGTAAAGATATATCTAAACTAGTAATTATGGATGATATGATGCAACAGACGAAGAATGATCAACATTTAACTCAGCTTTTTACAAAATGTTTGCATCACTGGAACGATTCAATTATACATATAGTTCAAAATACATTTTTTAATGGAATGCATACAAGTAGAATCAATGCTCAATATTTGATTCTTTTAAAAAACCCCAGCAATAAATTACAAGCTTGCACACTGGCTCGACAGATTTTTCCATCTAGTTCAAATTATTTTATAGAAGCCTATAATGATGCTACAAATATACCATTTGGTTATTTATTAATAGATCTTATACAGGCATGTCCTGAAAAATATTGACTTCAGTCTAATATATTTCCTACAACAATCATATGATTTTATATACACCTAAATGATTTTTTATTTTTACAAAAAACTTTTTGCAAGTTGGTTGGATCTTATTATTTATCAATATGCTATGGAGTAAATACACCTTTCTTAATGGTCTTACCATAATTCTTTTTATATCTGTTTTATTGTATGGTTACAATATCCTTTCAAAATTCATGAAAATGGGGAAATTTTAAATGCTACTGATTCTACCATACTAAATACGAATAATTTTACAGCTCAGGAATATTTATGGGAGAATTATAAATTGCACCCAACACCCTTACTACATTTTGTAGAAAAAATTTTACAATGTCCTCGAAATGATAGTCCATTTATACATCTACGCTCATGTTTCAAAATATATATATTCAATCCTACTGTATTTTCTTGTTGTAGCTGTACAAATAAATTTCAAAACTTGTATATCACAGGTTCTAGGTTATGATACATTGATACTGTAAATTGTTACATAGTCAGAAAAAAATATTTTACGATGAATCATCAGTTTAGTCAAAATTTTCAAAGAGGTTGGTCATTTTCCCATAATTTGGTGCTTGCTACTGTGATAGCTATAATTACAATATCTGCAGCATTTGAAGTTTTTGTCAGAATGGTACAAAATAAAGTAAAAAGTAAAAATTTTTATATCTATTCATCTACCTAGTTGAATATAATATTATTTCTTATTTGAGGTAAAATACTAACCAACAAACAGAAACAAGAGATGGCTGATTTGTTTTGGACTCACTTTTCACCCGAAGCCAAGATCTTTTACAGGGACATAGCTAAGGCTTGCAATCATTTATGTCCTGAAGTTCAATAACCTATGGGATGTAAAAAAGTTACACAGTTTTGGTGTTTTGCTAAATTATTACTACTGGAATTGGACATGATCTAACCTCATTCTATTTTTCTAGAAGATCTTTTCTTAAAGTTAGATACAAATCATAAATTGTTTTTTATGAATATGAATAATTTGGGTGCTTTTTCTAGATGTGAAGAGTTGAATGTTATTATACAAAATGAAGCCTCACTACTGTTCTAAACACAGTAATTAATTTAATTTTTATTTAGCATTTGGTCATTATTGTAATATTTTCTCCTACTGTACGGTCTGTTTTGTATGGCTTCTAGATTAAAGAAACATATTCACCAGCTCAATGTGTTGAAAAATTCAAATTGTATTCAAAAACGTGTTTTTCTTCAACATTCTTTCTTGATTTGATCTGCTGTATATGCAGAATTTGTTTAAATATATTGAACAGTAATATTCCTATTAATTTTAAGTTGAAAAATAAATTGGCAAAACATAAATTATTGCTTAGAGCTTTAGCTACTAGACAAGAAAAAAGATGTATGAACTAAATGT
The DNA here is from genome assembly GCA_963922205.1 of Romanomermis culicivorax. NCBI lineage: Eukaryota > Metazoa > Nematoda > Enoplea > Mermithida > Mermithidae > Romanomermis > Romanomermis culicivorax. Next base: position 29,840 of record CAWUHX010000386.1, on the reverse strand, counting down.
GCAAGAATTGTTCAAAGTGGTGGAGCATTTTTACGTCTAGTATTACCAGCTTTATTATCTACACTAGCAACTTTTGTTACAGAGAAATTATTATAGAATGAAATTTGCAAATAAATTTGCTCTTATACCTCATGACGTTCTGAATAAACTAAATAATACACATGTTTCCTCTTCCTCTGCTTTATCAAATGAAAAGACGGGTATAGCTAGACAAGTTGATATGTATTGTAATGAATTGGAGCCCATTTTGAAGGATAATACATTAACACCTGAAGAACAGTATAAAATGTACTCTCAATTATTGTCATAATATTTAATTTTTGAACACAAAAATGCCCAACCTGCTACCATAATTTTAAAACAAAATACTAATGATGAAAGTGATAGCATTAATTTGAAGGTTGAGGAAAAAGATTGGTTGAATGATGAGAAATTACTCAGCAGAATTCCTAAAAAATTTAAACCTTCTGCATCGTTATTATTGGAACATGTGCAATGTAACCCTAGTATAAATGTTAATAAGCAAGGAGAAATATTAATTGATGAAAAATTAATTGAAGGATCCCATATTATTGATTTATTACATGATTTGTCATGTAAAAATTCAAAAATTACACAACCATTAGGAGTAAATGAGTTTGCTACTGCTTTGAGAAAACATAATGTACCATTAGAGGCTATAAGAAATCCTTGTGTAAAATGTTATTCATTCTACCTCCCAAGCTCTCCTACAAAACAGCTGCCAAAGAACCAGATCTTCAGGCAGGTGATAGTCTCAAAGGATTGAATCAATCACTCGTGAAAGGCATTGGTTTATTTTCAAGTGGCAAAGAAGATATCAAAGATGATTCATTCTTGAGTGAAGGAGACTCAACAGAAAAGAAAATACGGAGAAAAGTTAGAACACTCAGATGGTATACTTCTTTGTACTAGAACAATTAATAGCTTACTTCCGAAATTGTACAAGAATTTACACAGAAATCCTATAGCCTTTTCTAGTATTGAAAAATTACATGTTGAGGCTAGAAAACACTATAAAACAATTACATGTAAAAATGTTAAAGATTGGCTCTCAAAACAAGATAGTTATACCTTACATTAGCAAGTCAACAAAAAGTTTTCACATAACCATGCTATTAATATTATGCTACATTATTACTAATGTTACATTATTATTAATGTAACAGCTATCAATAATTAATTATGCTACAGCTATGGATCAATAATGGCAAATTGATTTGGCTGATATGTCTTCTTTAGCAGATTTTAATGATGGATATAAATTTATGTTTACATGTATAGATGTGTTAAGTAAATACACATGGGTTGAACCATTAAAATCAAAACATGCAAAGAATGTATGTGATGCTTTTCAAAATATTTTAAAAAGAGGTCGAATCTCTTGGAGGGTGCACAGTGATAAAGGAAAAGAATTTGTCAACAAAGATTTCCAAAAATTATTAAAAGCTAATGATATACAATTTTTTACTTCTCAGAATGAAGATATAAAATGTTCAATAGTGGAACAGTTTAATAGAACCTTAAAAACTAAATTGTTTAAATATTTTACAGAGTTTACCACTTATAAATGGATCGATATTTTATCAACAGTAGTTTCAAACTATAATCATTCTATTCATAGATCAATTGGTGAAAAATGCATTAATGTGAATTATTCCAACAAAAACTTATATGGCAGAGACTTCACCCCAAGAATGCATACAGTAGAAAACCTAAAATTAATATAAGAGATTACATGCGAATTAGTAAGCATAGAGGTGTGTTCGACAAAGATTATTTACCTCAGTGGAGTGAGAAAGTTTTTCGAGTAAAACAAACTGTAAGACTAGAAACCAAATACTTTATAGAATTCAGGATTTGGAAGGCAAGGATATAGAAGGACATTTTTATGAAAAAAACCTACAGAAAATTGATTTTAACCCTGATATCAAAGAATATATAATTGAAAAGATCTTAAAAACTAAATGTTTACCAGACAGTCAAAATAAACTACTTGTAAAGTGGTGGGGTTATCCTGAAAAATTCAAGAACTGCATTTTAGAAAAGGAAATACAGATCAACGATTATGATGAACAACTTTGCATTGACATACTATGTTCAACAAGATGCAATTTAGGAAGAAGTTTTCTTGGAGTTTTTGCTTGTGATACATTACCAAAGATTGTTAAAATACCTGCGGCTCTAATTGCAAACATTGATTCATCTTTTGAAAAAGGAAGTCATTGGATCGCCATGTATTTCGATAATGATAACTCTGTACATTATTTTGATTCATATGGTTTACCACCAATTATTCCTGCTTTTATAAACTATATTAACAAGAATGCTACAGTAAGACACATAAACGTGAAATGCCTACAAAACTTCTATAGTAGAGTTGTTGAAATGAGACTTGGAGTTAGAGTGAGAAATATAATGAATGGATTAGAGTCACAAATAGACCTAATTAGTTGCTCGCTAATTCACCTAATCAGGCCAAAACCTTAAGTAGAATAAGTCTGCAACAGTTCGGTTGGTCTCAAATTCAGCAAACAATCACCTGCTTTCGCTCCGAGGAACTGCAGAAGATCAAATAACACTCTGAGCTCAAGTAACTTCAAATCCGGGGCAAACCAAGAAGGCAGGCCGAGAATTGAGTCGCAAATGTAGACTTGCACGCTGGGTGGCTCTCCAGAAATCCTGGGTCTAACCTGGGTTCCCTCTGCTGCAAGATGTCCATCAAATGTCCGGATGAGGGACGTTGTATTTTGGCAAAATACTCCACAAAAATAACAAAAATAATATTTTTATAATAAATGGCCGTGTGGCCGCCGATTCTTTATTTTAATAAAAACAATAATCATGAATGACCAAAAACATAAACAACTGGCACTTTTATGCATGGTGTCTATGCAAATCGGCATCGACACAAATTGTGTCCACTTTGGCTATTTCTTCGCAACCTCGAGATAGACTATGTCCATCCCCGACATCCCTCGAGCCTCAAAACTGACCAATGGGAGGTTAAAAAGATTCATAATACGCAGCGATGACAATTTCAGAATTTTTCAGAACCTACTACTGTCAACGCCCTTTTCTGAACCTTTTTGGTCATTCTTGCCCCCTTGCGGAAAGCTTTCAGAATGACCACCCACTTACCTCAAGTCTTTTTACCAGGCATACCAGAATGTCCACAGGGCCGTGCCGGTGCGCTACCTCTTGGTCTGGAGGCTGATGTATCAATGACTCCATGTCAGCTTGACTTTGCTGGCCTACCGCCAAATCCAATTTGACCTGCACCAGGGCCCAGGATCTTCGGTTGCTGACCTTCCCATGACCTTTCATTTCGTGCCATATGCTGGATGCCAGAGACAGAACATATATCTGTCTATCTCATACCAGTTGTGTGTTTGGCCATGCTTCGCCAGCTTTCCAACGTTATCCCTGCCAAAATTTTCTACAAAAATGTAAATAATTTACATATTATGTACATTAGTACGAGTATCACAAAAAAAATCAAATTCCGGGCATTGTCAATTGAGTAAAAAGAATAAACAAAAAAGAAAAAATAAGGCGAGATTTAAATGAGATTATAAGTGAAAAAATAAATTTTTGTACATGCCCATTTTTGGCAATGCAAGGTACGAAAACGAATAAAAATTTAAAGCATGCAACAATTAAGAAAAAAACTTTTTTTTTTGTTTTTTTGTATTTTGTGATTTTTTTGTATTTTTGTGATTTTGTATTTTTTTATATTTTTGTGATTTTGTATTTTTTTATATTTTTGTATTTTTTATCCAAAATAAATGTGAAAACAGATTTTTTTGGGCCAAAAACCCTGGGGCTATATTTATTGTTGCGGCCCGCCACCTCCTTGCACCCCTCTGTGCGCTCCTCGATGACCTCCGTAAAGCCTCCATACCCACTGGCCCTGCTCGTCACCTCTACTTTGCACCTGGGGTGCAGCACTTCTGCAACGCACCACTCCATGACCACCCCCGTTGGAGTTGTGGAACTGAAATTGGCCTCAGCCGCGGCTACCAGTTTTTTGAACCTTTCCTTGCATAATCGGATCTAATTCCTGGCTTCCTTGGCCTTGACCTTGACCTTGAGGTCGGGGAACCTTCAAAGTTTTGCCAGTTTTACCGTCTTGAGCTTTACTGAATTTAACAGAGCTTTTCAAGTCTGAACTGGCACTCCTTTTGGCTCCCATCAGCCCGACCTGGTGATTGCTACTGAGCATCACAGATCAAAAGGCCATTTTGAATTCCAAGGGGGTATCCTGGCTATTATACACCCTCAACAGTCAGTTATTCGCTGCCACCATCGCCCTGGCATAAATGTTGCCAATATGCATCGGGGACAGGGGGCGCATTCCAACACAAGGAATAGCATCATAACCAGGTACCTAACCGAGGAAAACATGTCAGGTGCTCTCTCTCCTTTGAGCCACCTGGAGAGAAAGTCATAAATGACTCTTTCTTAGAGTTCCTCTGATAAATTGGTCCGATCTTGGAGAAAAGCTCCCTGGATTCTGAACTGTTGTTCATAGTCCTGGTAGATTTCCCTAACGGCATCACTTACTATGAGAAACACTCTCTCCCACTCAAAGTGCTCAAAAGCAAAATAGTTGACTACTGCACTTGTAAAAAATGATATAGGTCCAGATTCTCTGGTTTTTGGCTGATAGACATCCCAGAAGTCTAAGAGACTGTCCTTGAATTTTTCCACAGTCACTTCCAGCTATTCAGTTTTGCCCGAGCAGCCTGTGCCTGCTTAATTTTGCTAGGAGCAGCCCCTTGCCCTTGACTAGCTGCCACTTTCCGTTTTTGGTCCTTGCTGGGCTTTGCCTTGCTGGGCTTTGCTTTGCCTTTTTGGAGTCCAAATTCGATCTCCATTTGGCGAACTTTTTCATTATAAATCGCCATATTTCTCTTTAGCTCCTCTTCCATTTGTTCACGTTGGAGTCGAATTCTTTCCTTCGCTTCCTCTTCCATTCTCAGGATTTCTTCTAATCAACGCTGGTTAGCGAGTTTGGACTGCATCTGAGCAGTTTGAGCTTCCATCAGTTCCATTGCCCGAACTGATTGCTCTTCCTGCTGCTCTTCTTCCTACAGTTCAGTCACGTCCTCGTTTAGCCTCCTGTATTGCAAATCATCTTCAGCAGGCAGTCCAACTGCAATGCTGAAAATTTCACTTTCTGACGTTTGGATTTCTTGGCCTGAAAGTATCGGAACTTCAACTACACTTACTCCAGCTTGCTTTTTGTCTTCACCTTGCAGACTATCAGTCTTGGTGAGACTAATCTTGCCAGCTAGTTTGGTGATAGTACCTTCACCAGTGCTATAACTATATGTATGCTGAGTTCCCGGTAAGTCCGAGGCCAAGGGTCTATTGTCAAAGATCTTTGTAGGGAAGGATATACTATACTCCCTACTTTCAGCCAGTGACCCATAGACGTCCCCAACTTTGTCAATTTTCATTTGCCAGGTTAACCCAAATCTTAATGAAGGCGTCCTTTGTGCTAGCTCGATATGATAGAACCTAACATAATAATACGGATTTGAGCTATGGCTCTTACTGTCCTTAGTTATTGTGTCAGGACTACCAGGGATCGGCGTGCACATATCCGCATTCTTCCACAACCTTAACTGAATCAGCATAAATCCGAATCGATTCATCCAAACATATATTCCAGCACCTTTTTGGGATACCTCATACCCTATGCTTGGAAGAGTCTTAGCCAACAAAAGATATTGGGTCAACCTATTGCCTGACCGCCAAGCCATCTCCTTTATTTTGCCCTGTAGCTCTGGGCTAAATGATATAATGAACCTGTAACTGAACATTTCGGCCATCACAAAATCCAGTTCCTTTCTGCTATGGGGCCAGATCACGTGGAAGGCCAGCGGGACTATAGTACAAGCGGCTTGCAGTTCTGAGAACCGCCTTTCCTCAAATGCTTTAGCATACTCTGCTAGCTGAGGCTTCCAATAATCTTTATCAAAATACCCCATTCCAAGATCAATGTCAATTGGCACATGAACTAGATGATTTTTTAAGGCATAGAATAGTGCTTGCCTTTGACGATCCTGAGGTAGTTTCGTAACCTTTCTAGCTGTATCTATGAACCAAACCAAAGACGCTGGCTGCGTAAGCTCCTGATACTGCTTTACTTGTGCCATCTCCTCTACAAACTCTAGGCACAATTTATCCTTGGCCGACAAGCGCTGTTCAGGCCTAATCATTTTGTCATCATCTGGGTCACTTGCTTCATCATAGAAGTTGGGTTTTAATTTTTTACCTTGAGGGTAAGCACCTGGATAGATGCCCGGCCATGGCAAATTTTCCTTCCCCTCCCTAGCATTGCAAATTTCCCGATGGCAACAAAATTTAGGCCCTATTTATTGCACTTGCGTGGCCCATCTTGCATACATTTCCTGGCGCATCATGTGGTAGGTCACCTCGGGCTGCCTAACCACAATATCAGGTGTACCCACAAAGTTACGTAGTTTATAATCTGTAACTATATATGAGTAAAACTGATAGAATTTATATGAAAGCATTACAATGTGAGCTGGATCAACTATATCGTGAGGAAAGTTAGCAACTGCCCCACATAGTTCAATCACGTACCCATAGTGAAATGCCCCTATTAAAATTGCCAGAGAAAAGTACGCATCCATACCAGCATACTGCAGTATCTCTTGAGGAACCTTTTCTTTGGCCGCACTTTGCCTATTACGTAAAAGACTAAAATCGGTCTGGTGAGGACCAATATCAGCCAAATACATTTCCACAAAGAGGCCTTTCAATTTTAATGTTTCCCGGCAGATTCCTGCCTTTCTAGATTTGGTAATCTAGCTTTCTATGATCTGCTTTGCCACGATGCTTAGATCATAGTATATTCCCAGATTTCCATCTTTGATACTACATCTAATCGCGTCAGACAAATCGCGACCATCAGTGCTTTTTCCGCATCCTCGGACATTAACAATTGAAACTATGTCCTCTAAAACGGTGTAGCCAACTAAACAACGTCACTGAGTGTAAAAAATGCGACAAAATGTCCCACTCTTGCTCTTGCAGCAACATTAAGTCAAGTACGAACATTTTACCATTTAGGTGGGCGAACAAAACAAATCTAGCAAACTGGTTGCCTTTTTGGTTATTGATCCCCCACCTAAATAGTTTTTTAGCATCCTCCCGGTTCACTTTCTCTACATCGAAGCCAACAATGTTCATGCCTGGGAAAGTGCTGCTTTCGAGATGTTTTATCATCCTTTTCACACTTCCCATGAGAACAGTTATTGGCTCAATTGGATTGGTCAGCCAGAACTCAAAAGTGGCAAAAAACTACCTTTCCAACTCTGCTATCCACATTGCCCGACAGATGTTATAGTCTAAAAATCCAGGAGAAATTTAGGGTTTTTACTCTAACACACTCTAATACTCCTTAATATGCATTTTCGGGACCCTTTATAACTCTTTGGGTAATTTTACTCACTAATACCCTTTACTTTTCGGGCACTCTGACACCTTTGTGCAAAACACTGTAAAATTTGAAGCTTTTGAAATTTTTGTAGTGGGAACTTGATATTTAGCCTTTCTGGCTGTTGGGTGTCCCTTTATAGAAACCAAAATTGATAGGCAAAAGTATGTGAAATTAGGTGTTTTTCACTCTAAACCCAACACACTCTTGCTACTCGACGAGCTCAATCAATCACAATCTTGATTTCCATGACTAATTTCTGCTAATCCCCTTCTTCGCCGCTTTGCGGGAACCAGAGGGAGCTGGAATGACAAAAACCTCCCATAATTGGATCACCTAATTCGACAGAAGTCTTTTTTGGATCATCTAGGTTCAGCCCTTGCCACCCCCTTCTACATAATTTTTTGTGTCTTTTTCTCAACTCCCAGTTGGTAGCTCGTCCGAGAAAGGGCACAGAAATAATCTTGCAAAACACTCCTGAGAAGCGTAACTTTAGCTCGTACTCTACTTAACTATTTACAAAATAGATAAAATGATTTGCTTACCCCTTATCAAGTTTCATTTTCTGAGGACGAGGCAGAAAATTTGCAAGAATATGCCAAATTCCAGGAATATGTAAAGTTAAGAAGCTCAGGGAGCAGATGAGATTGTTACAGGCTACCACCCAGCTGATATTACCAGGACTGAATCTAATGGAACGACAACCAGTAGTTGTAAATCAGAGTTCAAATACTCTATTGACTCTGCAGAAGGTAGTTAGTCAGTCGCAAGCCTCAGGGCAGACAGACCAACTGTCGACTAGTGGTGTTTATAGCCTACAGCAAGAACTGATGATGGAGATGAAGTTGTGTGGCCTACATAACTGTGCCATGGAAAAGGAGGAGAATGTGCCAGAGATGGAATGCAGTGCCGAGTATGGTAGAAAAGAGACTGTAGAGGAACTGGATATGTTGGCTAGATACCCTAGAATGCATCCATTTCACATCAGAGTAATTGTGTGTTCCAGTACTGCAAAGGCACTGATTGACATGGGAGCTCAGTGTTCGGTTATGTCAGATGATTTCTTGAAAAAATCACTTGGACTGGAGTATACGGCGTACCCTAAGATCCTAAAAGTCACTGTGGCCAATAATAAAGTAGGGAGTGCACATGGTTATGTTCAGTTTCAAATGGAATGTGATTATGGCCATTTTCCGGTCAAGGCTATCGTAATAACAGGGTCCGCAGAAGATTGTATATTGGGAACAGACTTCCTAGCACATCCCGAAGTCAACAAGGTAATAGATTTTGGAAAAGGTTCAATGAAAATGATGGGTGTAAAGAAGAGTATTGATTTGTTAACATCTGATAAGAAAGTGATTCCGATAGTTGGGACGCATAATCAGATGATAGCAGAATCAATAAAGGAAAATCCTATTGAAGAAGATCAAAGTTCCGCAATCCAGCAGCTGGAAGATCTAGTTCCTGTAGTGGCATGTAATAGACTTTACATACCACATGGAACAGATCAACTAGTGAAAGCTAAATTGTGAGTATAGATGGTACTACAATTCAGAATAGATGATACTACAATTCAGAATAGATGATACTACAGTTGATGGTTCAAAGGAAGACTTTGTATTGATGATCTCCAATAATATGGGTTCCGGTTCCTGATAGAACCTAATCAAGTTCTTGGCTACTGTAACTCTGTATTTAGGGCATACATGTAACGGAGCTCCGAGGTCTGGGGGGGGGGTTGGAGCACTTTTTTGGGGCCGGGGGCCAGTAATTCCCAAAATTTTGGGGGGAGGGGTCCCTGAAGGAAAAAAAATTCGATTTTTTTCATGAAAAGTGTCCGAAAAACGGTTTAAAAAGTAGTAATTTTTGTCTAAAAAATGATAAATTATGTACTTATGGCGCGAAGCGCCGAAAAAATTGATGTTTTTGACCATTTTTTGTTCAAAATTTGACATTTTCCATGAAAAAAATGACATTTTTCAGTATTTTTCTGACTAAAACTATGGGGTCCCTAGGGCTACCACATGGCTAGCCATAGGATTGGAAAATCCTGGGGGGGGTCGCCCAATGGCTAGCCATATGGTCGACGATTTCTGGGGGGGGGGGTTCCCATAGCACTTCCCCCCAATTACATATATGATTTAGGGGAAAGTCAAGTGTATCAATTTTACAGGCTAGAAATTGTGGAGAAAATAGCCTAAAGGGTATTTTAGATGTCAAGGAATCAAAATTCGATGGAGTTGTGTTTCTGGAAGCATTGTATAAAATGACCTTTAAATCTACAGTGTCAGAAGAACAGAAAGAGATGGTGATATGGCAACTCGTGAAATACCCCGATGTATTTAGCCGACGTATTACTTATGAAATCGATACAGGTGATGGTAGTCTTGTGGCCAAGCATTACTACAGAGCTGCCATTGAACGGCGACCATATATCAGACAACATGTGCAGGAAATGCTGGATAAGGGAGTCATAGAGCCATCCAGATCGCCCAGGGTGGCGCCATTGTTCCTAGTAGGGAAGAAAGATGGGTCGCTCAGGCGGGTTGTAGATTTTAGAGGCTTGAATGAGGTCACCAAGGATGATCAATATCCAATACCCAGAATGGATGATTATCTGGACTGCCTCGGGAGAGCAAAATTTCATACGACTCTTGACCTCAAGTCCGGTTATTGGCAAGTGCCAATGGAAGAAGGCAGTAAAGAAAAGACTGCTTTCCTGTGCCAAGAAGGGTTGTTTCAGTTCAAGGTAATGCCCTTTGGACTGAAAAATGCACCAGCCGAGTTCCAGAGGATGATGGAAAGAATCCTACATCCTCATGTGTGGAAGATATGTCTAGTATATATAGACGATATCATAGTGTTCTTGAATACATTCGAAGAACACTTAGAAAATTTAAAATTGGTCCTGGATGCTCTGAGACGAGCCCAGCTTACACTTAAACTGGAAAAATGTGGATTACTACCAAAGAAGGTTCCTTTTCTTGGTCATATTTTGGATTCTAATGGAATTTTACCGGATCCGAAAAAAGTGCAAGCTATAAAAGAGTTTGAATTCTCAGACTCCGTCAAGCATATGCAAAGGTTTCTCAGAATGCTCCAATGGTGTAAAAAATTTATACCAAATTTGGCAAAGCACGCAGAGCCTTTGTATAAGCTGACGACCAAGAAAAGGAATAAATGGCTCATCACAGAGGATCATTACAAAGCATTTAATGCTATGAAAGAACCACTGGTATCGGTTCCATTTCTTAGGTACCCAGTAATGGATGGCTCAGCCCAGTTCATTCTGCAAACCGATGCCAGTGGAACAGCATTAGGGGCTGTTCTGTATCAGGAGTCTGGAAATGATCGGTGGGTCATAGCATATAATAGCTGAGTGCTAAAAGAGGACGAGAAAAAGTGGTGCGCTACTGAAAGGGAGTGCCTTGCGATTATCTACGACCTCAAGATCTATCGGCACTATTTATTGGGGCAGAAAGTATTGATTAAGACAGATCACAGACCACTGTTGTCAATGAAAGTCAATACAACAACAAATGACAAGTTGAAACAGTGGTATGCGATCATTAATCAATACAACCACAAGTTAGAATACATGCCAGGTAGACAGAATGCCATGGCTGACTTTCTCTCTAGAAAGGATGAACAAGAGAATGTGGTGAAATCACCACCAAAGTGGGAGAGGATGTTCAAATCGGATGTTGTTTCCTCTGATGTTAAAGGAATAAAAGAACAAGAACAACAACAAATTTCCTTGGTGGCGGAGATATGGAAATTTAATTACAGAAATTACGGAAATTTAATTTTTAAATTTAATTACGGAAATTCCATAATTACTAGTTTAGGTATATCTTTACTTTTTTGTAGTTCATCCAAGTCAGGTGAACCTTGAACAAATTCCACATAAGAACATTTTTGAACTAATTCATCATAAGCTTCTTGCCATTCTGAGTAACAACAATAAATTTTTATAGGAGCAGGGTGAATCATTTCTTTTGCAAAAATTACAAGTTTTTTAACAGATTGTGTTTTGCCTGATTTTGTTGGAGCAGAAACTATGCAGTTAAATGGGTGTTTCCATATATAAAACTCATCAAGGTCTGACATCTTCCAGAAAAACCAACCACTTTTTTACTTGAACACTTTTTCAAAATGATTTTATTTCATTAAGATGCTATTTATAAGTACCAAAATTTCAATACAGTAAAACATGAATAGTTGCACAAAAAAGAATGCAGTGAGGCTAACTTGCATAAAACATTAAACATGCATTTTTCTCCTCTTTTCCACTACATGTGCTCTTTTTTCTTTGTCCACTACATGTTCTCTTTAGGTCGATTTTTGTTTTTCATACATTACCTTCTCAGGTCTTTTTCTTTTTTCTAGGCAGCTTACAGTAGTCTGCATTCATGGGTTAGATAAGATTATCTTGTAATATAAACAAAAAATTAAATTAGATTTTTGAAAAGTCATTCAGTAGCATCAAGTACAAGTGCTCTTTTTCTCTGCTGGCTAAATGTCCTCTTTTTAGATCAATAACATTTTTCCTGTATGTCTTCTCTTTATGTCCACTAGGAATGCTCTTTTTCCATTGTCCACATACTGCATGCTTTCTTTTAGATCTATGTGTAATCTTTTCTGCATGTCCTTTCTCTATGCAAACTGTTCACTTTTGTTCCAAATCGATTTTGGTTTTTACCTCACCTTCTTTCCTTTGTACACTACATGCACTGTATGTCCACTTTTATCAGATCAAATTTGGTTTTTTGCAATTTATAGTACTCCTCAAAATATTTTTGCCTGTGTCCACTACATGCACCTTGTATGTCCAGTTTTTTTCTTCAGATCCATTTTGGTGTTTTTACCATTCTCACTTTTGTGCGCTATTTGGGCACTGTATTCCCAGTTTTTTCCAGATCGATTTTTTGCCTTATATTTTTTGTACAGTACATTCACACCGCATGTCCATTTTTTGTTTCACATCTATTTTTGTTTTCCATTTTTTGTTCACATTAGTTTTCTTTTTTTCATTTTCTGTTCCAGATTGGTTTTTGTTTTTCATTTACAGTAACACAACTATTACCCTAACTCTACTATTACCATAATCCAAATATTACCATAATTCTACTATTAAGGTAACTCAAGAACTTGCATGCTGTACCATATGAACTATAAATCGACAAAAAATGACAAATCATAGGTCATACACAAAAGATAGGGATATGCTTAACCATATAACCTATACGGGCCGGTCTTACTAGTTCGGCAATTTTTTATGTAATACTTACAGCTTCAAAAAAATAATTTTTTGCAGCATAATGCACTATGGTGCCTTAATTTTTTGCAATTTCAATTGAATCAGTAGCCTTATTGTGATTTTTTGAATGTATAGGTTTTCAATTATGGGAAATTCAATGGATGCGGTCACTTTACACAAAAAAAATCATCATCAATGAAAATGAACATACTCCTGTGACTAGAGACTATTTAGAGAAGAGGGTTTTTGACCATTGGAAATTTGATGGAAGAGTTTACTTTACACAAAAAATTATCTTGCGTGTAAACAAGCGTGTGATTTTTTTGTGGAAGGGGCTTTCGATGGATGTGTCCCTTTGTCACATTACTATGGAGAAGCCTAGCTATGTCACTGAGAGTGAACTATACCCCATGGCCACGCCAGGTGGAGACCATGTCACCTGGTGCCACTTGATGGCACCTTAACTGGGGCCATGAGGCCTGGTACTGAGGCTATGGCTTTCCCATTTGACCTAACCCGGTGAGTACTGGCTATAGAAGAAACTACAGGTACTGTGGTACTGCTCTGGGGGTACTACTGTAAGGTAAGAACAACACCACCAGGTAAGGAGTGAACATTATTGGTCTAGTCAGTGTGAACCATGGACAGGGCCACCCGTAAGATGACCTAGGCATTGGGATCCCCATTTTGAACCAAAAGATCCCTTTTGACCCGACCTCAGGGAGGGGGTGTTGTTGGTAACTAGGCGAAAAGATAGGGAGGAGAATCTGCTTAATGGGGAATGTCCTTGACTACTCCTAGCACTAATATACCCAGAAACTTACATAGTCTGGCAGGGGAGATGGATACAGTAATGATTGGGTTGAAACACTTGTCACAGAGGATGGCGGAGCGGGATTGGGGGATCAGCTTACTCAGATGGGGATCAGCTGAGGAACGGCTAAACCAACATCCAATAGATAACTTTATTCATGCAACAATCGATGGGAAGGATTGGCTAACAATAAAGGAGGGCTGATGCAGAGACAACGGGTATCAAAAATATGCAAATGGAGACATGATGCAAAGGGCAAAATAGACATAAAGACGAGACGGATGCTGATAAGCACAAAGATGAACCATAGGCGAATAAGATGAGCACAAGAAAGGCTAAAAACGAAAGGAAAAATGCTGGAGTCCAAAAATGGATGATAACATAGTCCAACACACAATTATAAGCACTTGATGTCTACAGTAAGATTGGGGCAGAGTTGACAACACCCAGGCCAAATCCTGCAGCATTTGCTCTGCTGAAAAGGGCCTGTGTGCACATAGGCACTTGCCCAGTTCGAATACTTTTAGCATTGGGTCTGTCTTAGTACCTGTGCTAAACATATGAACATCTTTTAGCAAAAGTTCTCACGCCTATTAATTTGGGTCAGCAAGAGTGATGCTTGGTTTGTTGACACAGATGACATGTAATGCTATCCAAAATAGCTGTGAGCAAAAAGTGCTCTTCAAAGGAAACTCATGCTAACGGGGCATACTGTAGCCAAAACAAATGCATGATGAAACACAGATGGAACAGATGAACATAAAAATGAAAAATGATCGAAATAATAAAGTATCAACAAGAAGGATCACGTGATGTTGCTAATTTTAATGGGCATGCGACAACTTTACACAAAAAAAATTATATCAGATGTAAACTAGCGTATTTTTATGATTTTTTTGTGGAAGGTGTTTTTGACCACCAGGCATTTGATGAATGTGATCAGTCTACACACAAAATTATATTGCATATAAACAAATATATTCCTGCGATTTTTGGGGGAAGAGGTTTCTGACCATGAGGAATTTGATGGATGTGTCACTTTACACAAAACATTCACACAAAAAATTGTTCCATGTGTAAACAAAGATATTTCCACTGTTTTTTTAGTTGAGGGGTTCTTGATCATCCGGAATTCAATGAAAATGGTCATTTCATTCTCTGTTCCGCGTTTTAAGTTCTATGCAGTTTACACATCTTTTCCTTTAACAAGAAGTGAGAATTTGCAGCTTTAAGATTGTTTTTTAATGTTTCTTTGATGTTAAGATGAACAAATACTAGGTTATAATCAGTGCCGTGCCCAAGATTTTTTCATGGGGGGGGGCGGACTCGATTTTTTTACTGAATAGCCCCAGAAAATGTTGATTTAATGTGGACATACTGTGTGCATGTTGCCTCAATGGGGGGTGGCCGCCCCCCCCCCGCCCCCCTCGTGCATGGCCCTATGATACTAAATTATCTTATGATGAACGTTTGAACCAACTGGGTTTAGAGTGATTAGACCTACGAGGGCTTCATTTTGATCTTACTATGGTTCATTATATTGTCGGTTTGAATGTTTTGCCAATTGATTACTTTGTCTCCATTGTTCGTAATTCTAACTGTGCCAATAACTTGTTAAGACTAATGTATTGTAAATATCCCCATGATTTGTTGAACTATGATTTCTGTAGTTGGGTGATTGGGGCTTGGAATTCCCTAAA
Source organism: Romanomermis culicivorax (assembly GCA_963922205.1). Taxonomy (NCBI): domain Eukaryota; kingdom Metazoa; phylum Nematoda; class Enoplea; order Mermithida; family Mermithidae; genus Romanomermis; species Romanomermis culicivorax. Next base: position 14,574 of record CAWUHX010000386.1, on the reverse strand, counting down.
TTTAAAACTTCAATGTGCTTCTACAAAGGTTTTCATGCATGGCTGAGGCCCACTTAAAAGAGGCGAACTAGTTCACTAGAAAATGCCCCGATGGGGCAGAAAAAAGAAGTTTACAAGCTGTCATTTTTAATAACCATTGTTATACAATTGGGCACGCTGTATTTCCTATTCAATTTTATTCTTTGTATTTTTTTCCTCATTCTTACTTACTTTTCATCTTAGTTTATTGCTTTTGCTTCATTATCTTTGTCTCTTTCTATCCTCTTGATCATTTTTTTTCACATTAGTTATTACTTCTCCATTGCTGCTTTCTCTCTCTCTCTATTTCTCTTGTCTTTTTTTCATGTTTCTTTCCTAATGCTTTTCCACCTATTTTCACTCATTCTTAATGTATTGATTTTGTTGACATTTCCTTTCTCTTGATGTTTTGTTTCTTCTAGCATTCTTTTGTTTATAGTTTTTATGAAGATGTAACACTTACAATGAGGAAAGACCCAAGCATGCCAAACAGTACAAGAATTACACCGAAGAATACAGTTGTTTAAAATGAAAACTTGTAATGTATTGTTTCATGAGCAAAAAGAAAAAAGTATATGACAAGACAAAAGAAAATGAAAGAAAGACAAAGAAGATAAAAATGCAAAAACATGCATAAATGAAAATATAAAAAGCAACACACAGAATGAAAGAAAAAAGAAATATATACAAAGAAAAATATAAGGTAAAAAAGGAAAGTCTGAAGAAAGTGTTATTACATTCTCTATTGCTCCTTTGGAATCGTACAATTGGGAATTCACTCAATTGGGAATTGCTCATACAGAAATCACTCAATTGGGAATTCACTCTTTTGGGAGTCGCTCGCATGGGAAACATTCAGTTGTGCATTCGCTCACTTGGTAATTTGCTTAATTGGGAATCGCTCACATGGGAATTGCTCACATGGGGATCACTCAGTTGGGCATTCGCTCACTTGGGAATTCGCTCACTTGGTAATTGCTCATTGAGAATAGCTCAGTTGGGAATCGCTCACTTGGGAATATAGTCCAGTTTCTCATATTTGACTAATATAGTTGTAAACATTTGCTGTTGAATAATTAGAAAATCTTTCTTTTGGTTATCAAGAAAGAAAAAAATTCTTTCCCCACCGCTGTCCTGGCTGACCCTCAGCAGAATTTATAGGCTGTGCATGTATGGAAATGACACACACTTTTAGCCTCCATCAGCTACTGGACACCGAAATGGATTTCAGGGTAGCCCTTTTCTATAACTGAAGAACTCTCATTGGTTTCAGACTAAAGGGGGAAGAATTTCCATTTCACCGTCTACATAGCAGATCCAGCAGATCCTAAAGTAGTGTGAATTTAATTTTTCAGTGTCCAGAAGCTCGTTGGAATCTGAAAGGTGTGCATCATTTCACTCAGAATTTTCAGTCTGTACATCATCAATTGCTATTCGAAAAAAATTGAATTGCTGACTTCTTCCTTGATCATTGAATGCTGATGATCGATTTTCAAATAAACATTTTTTGTAGTTGCTATTAATGATGCAGATTTTAACATTCATTGTAAAGAAACTGTCACGTGACGACGAATTATGCCCAACATCACATAATTCACATCATGCTTTTCCATTATGTTTTTCACCACTTTCTGTCTTACAATCACTTACTTTAATTTTGCATTTCGTTTTTATATTTTACATGCACTTTCTGTGTGTACCTTTTGCATTTCGTTTCTGTTTCGTTTTTGTGCTTTCATTTCCATTACGTTTTGTTATTTTTCTGTTGTGCACATAGACTAGAGTATGTAACCCATTGGTTAGAATTTCCGCCAGAGATAAGCTCTACGATCTTATGGCCATAATTGGAGCATAACGTGCACCTCTTATCAGTAAAAACTAGCAACGTTTCGCAACGTGAAAAGACTAGTTTGGAGATTCTCTCTGAATGATGTTCATATGTTTAGCATGGAGAGTAAAACTCGCCCCAATGCTTAACGTATTTGAACTGGAAAATGTCTATGTGACCACAGGCATCTTCTGCAGCGATTTCCGCTGTAGAAGTTAGCTTGGGTGTGGCTAGCTAAGCCCAAGACATACTGTAGGTCTACAGGGCCCTTTAAAAGGGCATGTTTCTTTAGTTTTGCACTCATTTTTGGGCCTAATTGTTCCCTTGCATTTTTACCTGTGTCTCCGCATCCATCAATGTTATATTTTTATAAATTTACATATTACTGCGTCCACCGCCAACTTATTAATAAATTTGCATATTCCTTCCGTGCCTCCACTGTGTTTACCTTACTGTATCCCGAACCTAGGAGTTACCCTGTCGCCCTTCGCTTAGGAATCACCCCTCGCTCCCCTCGAGGAACGTTTTGCGTCGCTTGCTGACCCGCTTACAGTACACCACTCGTGCCGAACCCGAATCGGATCGCCGTCACTCGCTCCCATCATCCACCAGATCCATGAACCCTTGACCCCATTGCTCCTGTGCCGAGTATTTGAGAAGAGGACTAAGTAAGTCTTCTCAGGGGTTATTATTGTTGAGGGTATATTTGTGGGAAACCTCCTTAAGCTGGTTTTCCCTTGAGAATCCCCTCAGTGAGAATAGTCCTTGACCCCTTAGGGTCAGGGCCAAAAAGGGGATTTAGGTTTCCTACAGTAGGTTTCCAGGTCCCCTACAGTAAGCCATTCGATGAATGGCATTGTCCCTCATTTTCAGTGAATGAGGACTAGGGATTGCCACCCCTGACCGGGGGCATTGTCCATTATTCTACAGCAGAACCCGAGGAAAGTTCCGAGGTACACTATAGGTTTTCCTGTAGTCAGTACCAGCTGGGTTAGGTTCCCGAAATGAATACCAAACAGAGCCACCCAACGGGGTCACAGCATGTCACTCACAGTGGCATGACCGTATTTTCTATGAAATATGGTATGGGTTTTCCCATCAATGTGACTGATCACACGATCTACTTAGTGTGACATGGCTCCCAATTCGTTTAATGTGACAAGACATAGTGCAACTTTTTTTGTAATAAACTAAACAACGGATTTTTTGAACTGCCAAAGCATTTTTGTATTTTGTTATTTCGGTAGGTTGAAACTGCTCTTGATTAAAATAATCATTAGGGATAATCAAGCAAAACTTGTCGAATGGTCGAAATATGATTTCTTGCTTATGTGTAGGTGTTTTCAAATCGTATAGCCGTATCAAATGCGGTTCCATCTTTATATAAATGCATATCTACGTCTACTCTGATTTTTAATTACCAAGCGATATTTCGTTTGTAGCATCCACACTATGAGCTGAAGAAAAGTACTATGATGGAAAAAAAGATTCAATTTGGAATCTGATAATTAAGTAACCTAATATTGTCTCATGAATATCGTTTACTGTAGTTTTGATATAGCTATGTACCCTGAGAGAGCACTAGCATCGATTTGATAGGTCAAAAAAATCTATCATCAATTTCATCGGTTGAAAAAATTAATAGCATTAATTTGATTAGTCGGAAAAATGTAGTTCACTGCATCTTTACCGCAAATCTTTGGGTTTTTTAATTTCAGGTCAAATCAGATCAATGCTGATGCTCTCTTACCGAATGCGACAAGGGCCACTTGTTTTTCCAAAAAAACTTTTAAAAAAAAATGATATGACGGCGATCATTTGATTTTCAACTAAATTTTTTTGAGAGACCTGATACACTTTTCCATAAATCATCTAATTTTTCAAAATTTTATCGAGTTTTTCAAGAAATTTATCAGTTTTTTCAAATACTGTAGGTGAATTCTATCGCTTTTTCCAAAGTGAAAACGTATCGGTTTTTTCAATTTGTTGATTGATTGACTGAAAATCCTAGTCACGTGATGACTTCCGATTGGTCGATAGGCGGTCTATTGTGTTTTCCGATTGGTTGACCGCATTTTTGCGCGGACCCAGATTTCTATTTACATTTTATTTTTAGCGATGCTACTCTAATGTTTTGGGTTTTTCAGTTCTTGAAAGGCAGAAAAATAGCATTTTTCTGTGATCACATCAATGATTTTCGTTGATATTTGATAAGATCTTGTCGATTTTTTAAGAATATTGGTGAGCAGTTCAATCACAGAATTGTTTAGGCTTAATTTGACGTCATCGATCGACTATGGGGGGATTATCGGTTTTTCGCAACGCTTTAGAACATTTTCTGACACTGCTCTGCTAGTGAGTTTTGAATCATGTGAGATAATCAAATGCTTAAGATAAGAATTGATTGACCTCGGTAAATCCATAATCAAGATTTTTTGGGTTGCTATGCTAGAACTATTTCATCGAGCATACATGTAACAACTCCATGACATTAGGGCTTTAGCATGATTTTTGGTGCGGAATAAGCTGACGCGGTTCATTATTGGAAAGGGGCGAAATGGACGTGGCCCAAAAACACGAATTTTGACCTCCAATAGAAAGAAAATCGAATATGCATTCCTAAGTATAAAAAAGTCCACAAATAACACTTTATGGTATGAAGCATCAAATAAATCAACTTTTTCAAACATTTTATTGAAAATCAGCATATTTAGCCTTGAGGTTGTTATTTTTACAGGTCTGACTGAAGTTTGGGTTCTGGCTTAGATATTAATGTTTTTTGACAATAATTTTTGCATTTTTTTGATTATATATTTCATTGGAGCTGTACAGGGTGAGCCAAAAAAAAGGCGACAAGTACTGACTTTCATAGCTTTCAAATGGGTGAAGCTTTTTTAATGCGGTTTCCTGCCGTCGATAGATAAAACATCTGGCATAAAAACTGCAAAGCTTCAGCCAGATTGCTCATTTATTGACTGACTAAATCCAAAAATACTAAATGTCGGTTTTTCTGTAAATAAATTTTGAAAAATTGACGAAAATTTACAAAATCAACATGTTTGTTGGGGATGTACTTACGGTACATAGCAGTCATCCCACATCTATGCAAAATTGGTGAAATCAACAAAGTCACAATTCGACCAAAAAGACAGGATGTTTATCATTCTGGAAATTGTTTGTGTTGTGGGCATGTATTTTTATAGTTGTTCTGTTTCGCCCAATAAACCGGAACGCTGACAGCCTACAACAATTTGAATAATATTTTATTAATTATTATTATTATTATTATTATTTATTATTCTTTACTTGCGCATTCAGTGGAGGTGGGAGCCTTTTTACATGGGAACCATTACAGGGACAGTCCCGGCATTCCTGGATATCGTTATAGTGAGTTCTCTATATTTCTGTAAACCTTTAGGAAGCATCTGGGGAGACCCTGATTGCCCTTGGATTGCAAGAGTTAGAGTTTCTAGTTACTGATTAGTGACTGAAGGTTGTGTTTATTTCTGCTTAAGGACTGTTGCACTGTGTTTAGCTGACTGCTAATAGAAAGCTCCTTTGAGTAACCTACAGTAGTCAGTTGGATACAAGCCGATAGTATCTTGAGTTATATTGCTGACATCTTCGGATCTAAGCAGAGAAGTAAACATAACGTTTTACAACAGAAAAGTGCACTAAATCCAATCATGAGAACCATAAAAGAGCTGGGACTACAAGAGGACCGTTTTATCGTGTCCTACATTCTTTAACACCAATAATTTCAATCGTTTTTTCGATCTGGTCAATGACAGAATTGATTTTGTTTTGATTTTGTTTTTTTTCGAATTTCAAAACAAAAGCTCTTGATTTTGGCGAAATTTTGCCTTATATTGAAACAAGAAGTTAATGACTTCAAATTATGTGTAGCCTAAAAATCTGGATAACTTTTGAAGTATTTTTGTCAATTTTTACTTTTTGAAAAATGACCATGTTTACTAAATTTCTGCTTGTACAGTAACCATAAATGCTAAGAGCATTGAATTTGGTTCTTGTAGCAAAGACAGACAGGGCATTTTAATGCAGCAATCGGCATTGAAAAAGCTTTATCCATTCAAAAGTTATGGAAGTCAGCACCAGTCGCCTTTTTTTGGCTCACCCTGTATAACCAGTTGATCTATCGCCAACCTGAAAAGCTATAAAATAGCCCACAATTCAAGAGCCGAGTCACATTCGAAGTGATTTTTCTGAAATATTAGTTGTCAGAAATTAAAAATTATTTCTCATCGCTCTGTAGGATTTTACGAATCACAAATATTTCTCTATATAAATTGTTCATTTGAAAAATATTCTAATATTATATATAATGTGAAATTTGGTACTTATTTTACGTTCTTGGCCACTTCTTTATTAAACATACGTGCCCTGTTAAAAAAATGTTTGATATGTGCCTCACTATCGAGTGGTGATGCCACAGATTGTTACATTTTCTGAGCGTATTTCTTTCGCCAAGTTTATGTTTTTGACGAAAGGTATTCTGCAATGTAAATAAATTGAGCACTACTGCCACATGATGAAAAAAATTAATCCAATGGACTTCATTTTAACTTCATTTTAGAAGGTCAAAACCCCAAAATTTCCTGGCCTGAAGTGCTGGTTATGGTTATAGTAATATTTGCATATTCCTGTAATACAGCTCAGCATTAGCATATAATTTTAAAGATTTTTTATTTCGATTAGTTCTAGCTAACAACTGGCACGTTGAAGGTTTTATTAAAGTCTTCGGATTATCGATTCAAATACCAACTCATCTGACAGAAAAACCATCAGAAACCGGAAGTTCAGAATTAAGAATAGTATGTATGCCCTTGCCAGCTCTGTTTTTTCCTGGTTTAGGGTGTGATGAGAGTGGGGATTTTGATCATACATGCGCATAGGGAGTAGGGGGTAAACTCCCTACCTGAGACTCTGAACACCCCCCCCCCCCCAGCCTGAAAAAAATCGTTAAACACCCCCTTTGAAGATAGTATATTCGATGATTTTTATGCATATTTTGTATGGAAAACACAATTTTTACATTTTTCACATATAGAGTTCGGATTTTTGGATGAATTCGGGGAACCCTTCATTGAATGCCAGCCCCAAAAGCTCCGCCACCATAGGTCAATCAGTCACCCAGAAATGAAAGCTCCGCTGTCACACTTTTGGCAACAGCGGAAAGAAGTTAGGTGCCACCGGTGACGAAAATTTTTACGATGACAATTAAATGAAAATGCCGCTAGTAAAAAAATTCATCAGCGCATCGACGAAAAATTTTGAGAAAAAATAAAAATATTCCAGCTTTTATTTTGAAATTTATATGAATTATTCAGGATTTTTGCATGATATTTGGCTTTGAATTCTTCAAATTTTGTATTTTTTATAACATTTATTACATATTTTATGGGATTCTTACTTTCTTATGAAAGCCTTTATTGCTTATCAAAGCTTCTATATTTCTACAAAATGTAGAATTAAAGTCTGCTTCCATGAAATGTTCAGGAATTGCAAAATTACAAATATTTAAACAAACCTTTCTGCAGAATGCTTGTGTCACGAGGAGTGACAAAAATTTAAAGTTATGAAAAATTATGTACTGTATATTTTCTGCAAATGTGGGTCAAGTGGGTCTGAAATGAGGAAGAAGACCCTGTTTTTGAAACATAGTCAGTCTTTGGTTTTTCGCGTCGACCACAGCAGTTGAATCCCGCGCCAGATTCTGTCAGTAATTTTGCCTTACGAGAATCATCCCGCAACTGGACCGTTATTTCGTTTTGTGCATTTTCGCGCCAAGTTTTACATTGTGTATTTTCGCACCCCTTTTACGTTTGCGTTTTCGCACCAGTTTTACATTTTGTATCGAATCGATGCACGTTTGTACGAAGGTTGTAAGTTGTAAATTAGTAAAGTCAAAAACCCAACTTGCTTAAGTACATATCAAACTTACAGTAGCCTGACTTAACCCTGACATAATGCTGACACTTGCTCAAAAGATTGTTTGGTTGAGTGTTCACACATTTCCAGTACCATGGAACACATAGACTTTTTTTGACTTTTTTGTTAATTTGAATCTTTTTGATTTGAACTTTTGATTTGATTTGAACGTTTTTTTTTGTTAATTTGAATCGAAACAAATTCAAAACTATGGATTTTTGTAGGAAAAAACTTGGCCATTTGAAATGAAGTTGTAGGGCATTTTTGACGCAGCGCGTCGCTGGAGAGCAATAATGGAAATTGGGGTACAGAGCCGTTCAGTCAATCAGAAGACATCAAGAACCGCCTATTGACGAATCAACAATCATCACGTGACTAGGATTCTCAGCCAATCAAATTAGCGAATTATTGAAAAATACCGATACGTTTTTACTTTGAAAAAACCGATATATTTTTTGAAAAACTTGATAATTTTTTTAAAAAGTCAATAAGATTTTGAAAACTCATTTGATTTTCGGAAAATTATATCGGGTTTTTCAAAATTTCTCGAAAAATCAAATGGCCCTTGTCGCATTCCGTACTCTCTCCGCAATGCTTAATGATGGCGACATGATCATCGCTTTTTTCACATCTTTGCACAAATTCAATCAGCAAAGCATTTCTCGATAACGTGACGCCGGCACGTTGGTGTTTTCCGTTTGAAGTTATAAACATGTGTGGCTTTAGATATCGGATTTGCTAATTGTATAAAGAAGACTGTAGTTTCAGATTAGTTGCGATAAGTTTTGGTATTTTACTGTTGTCCATTCAAGAAATTGACTATGATTTTTTTGCCGAATAAGGTTGGGGATCACTGTTTTTTTTTCCACATTTGCACTATAATGTGGACAAAAAATCTGCAATGTGGAAAAAATTTTTGAGGTCTTTCCACAAATGTGGAAGAAAAATTTGGGGTTTTCATATTGAAAAGATGCATTTTGATGCATTTTTAGGAGGTGCAAATCTCAAAATTTTCCGGCGCTTCGCGCCGGTTATAACTTTAATAATCATCATTATTCATCAAGTAGCTCAGGCGCGGCTTTTATCATGTCCACCTTCATTTATCACTTAATGTATAATAGTTTTCATCATCTTAAACGTAGTATCTCATGTTTTAATTGGTAATCTTCAACATTTTATCATAATATTCAATGAAGATTCACATTTTTTCTTTTTGAGAAAGGTCAATACACGTCAAGTCTCTATGATTTATGATGCGATTATTTCTTCGCTAACGTAAAATCAATTCAAAAGCTTCTTGGAAATATCTTTCGGAAATTTATACTCTTCTTGCTCGTATATTTTCGACCAAGTTCATGAGAGTTTACAAATAAATTACAGATTTTAAAATTTTCCAAGTAAAATTCTAGAAATTACGACTCTTGAACACAAAATTGGAATCTAATTCTTGAAATAAATGTTCGGAAAAATGATTTTCCAGCATCCCGGAATGTCAATTACCCAAAAAATTTTCCGGCCCTCCGCGCCGGAAAGAATATACCATCTTTTTTGGGCTTTCACTTGGCATCATAGAGGACTTGACCATTGATTTCTTGTGTAATTCAAGTCAATTATGCTCTTGGATAGTTTGCTAGAAAATTTGTTCAACAATGCTTATAGATTAGGCTTTCAAGTCGAACATTTCAATTTTTTGTCCAATTTTAATGAATTAACTTCTCTAAAAACACCGGAAGGCTTGAAAAAGCTCAAAAACGGTGCGATAAAGCGTCTGTGAGCTTTTTTAAGCCAAAAAACGAGGATTTTAAGAGGAAAAAAAATTTGACCCCTTTCCACATTTGTGGAAAAAAGTTCGTGGAAAAAAAACAGTGTTGGGGATATTAGGGCACATACCTGTACTTGGGGGGTTGGGGGGACCCCCCCCCCAACTTGGCCAACCCTGTACCCAAAATCATTTCCCCCCAACCCCCCCCCCAGTTTGGAAAAAATTAAAAAAATTTTGAAAAAAGTGTATGTTTTTTGGCCTTTTTTGAGAAAAATTTCGACTTTTTCCTACCCCCCCCCCCCCCGAAATTTCGGATTTACCCCCCCCCCCCCCAACTGGTCGGAGGTCTTACAGGTATGTTAGGGCATACCCGTATACCTGTACTTGGAGCATACCTGTACTTTGGGGGTTGGGGGGACCCCCCCCCCAACTTGGCCAACCCTGTACCCAAAATCATTTCCCCCCCCCCCCCCAACCCCTCCCCCCCCCCCCCGCTTTGGAAAAAATTAAAAAAATTTTCAAAAAGTGTATGTTTTTTGGCCTTTTTTGGGAAAAATTTCGACTTTTTCCTACCCCCCCCCCAAATTTCGGATTTACCCCCCCCCCCCCCAACTGGTCGGAGGTCTTACAGGTATGACTTGGAGGGGGGGTTGGGGGGACCCCCCACCATAACTTGACGAACCCTGTACCCAAACTCATTTACCCCACCAACCCCCGCCCCAGCTTGGAAAAAATTAAAAAAATTTGCAAAAAAGTGTATGTTTTTTGGCTTTTTTGGGAAAAATTTCGACTTTTTTCTACCCCCCCCCAACTGGTCGGAGGTCTTACAGGTATGCCTGTACTTGGGGGGGGTGTGGCGAGGGCCCACCCCAACTTGGCCAACCATATACCCAACCCCCCCTCCCCAGTTTGGGAAAAATTTTAAAAATTTGCCAAAAAGTTATGTTTTTTGGCCTTTTTCGGGAAAAATTTCGACTTTTTTCGGACCCCCTCCCCCCAAATTTCGGATAAACCCCCCCCCCAGCTGGTCGGCCTCCTACAGGTATATACTGTAATTGGGCGGGGTTGGGGGGGGACCCCCACCCTCAACCATACCTGTAAGACCTCCGACCAGTTGAGGGGGGGGGTAGAAAAAAGTCGAAATTTTTCCCAAAAAAGGCTAAAAAACATACACTTTTTTGGAAATTTTTTCAATTTTTTCCAAACTGGGGGGGAAATGATTTAGGGTACAGGGTTGCCCGAGTTGGGAGGGGTCCCCCCCCCCCAAGTACAGGTATGCCCTCAACTTGGTCGAACCCTATACCCAAATTTTGGGACCCCCACCTCTAACTTGGTCAACCCTGTACCCAACCCCCCATATCTGTAAGCACCGTTTTTTTCCACGAAAATTTTTTCCACATGAGAACCGGACCCAAAATTGTTTTCCTCATTTTCCAAAAATTTTCCACATTTTTAAAAACGCTTGTAATGTGGCTACGGAATGCGGATGCTTTTTTGTGCATTTTAGGAGCATACCCAAGCATTTTGTTGTATTTGTAGTCAGAAACCTGCAAAAATGAGGAAAAAAATTGAGAAAATTCTGGTTATGTTAGTCAAAATGAGCTCATGAAGAATATATTGGTGTTCTATAGGAGCGGATAAAACAAGTTAACGATAGAGTTCTCATGAATTTATCTGCTATCAACATTTCTGTGATTCCGATTAGAATCATCTGATTTTATTTAATTAGTCCGGCGCGGAGCGCCGGAAAAATTTTAGGATTTTCACTTTCTAATACGCTGGAAAATGAACCTTGATAACGTTGGGAAATAAATTAAAATCAGACTGATGAAGCGTAATTTGCCTCCCATTCCAAATTTTCGGGTTTTTGTATTCTAAAACGCTGAAAAATAAATCTCTCCAACAGATAATTCGTGAACAAATGTTTTAAAAATCGCGTTCTAGAGTAATGTCTTCAATTTTCACCTTCAACAAACGTAAAAGTTCAGATTGCAAACGTTTAAAAAATTCCAATCATCGAAAGAAAAAATTGAGAGACTTGATGAAAAATCTCTATTTTCGGCGACATAATTGACTGTAAACGATTAGAAAATGAAACGAGCTAACTTGATTGATAGAAACTGTTGAGCATTAATTAGTAAGTCGAAGTAGATATGCTAACGGCCGCGCGTGATAGAATATAGTTATAGTTATACCCATGACCGGCGCGCAGCGCCGGAAAATTTTGAGATTTTGGCCTTTTAAAGTCCACCAAAGCGCATCTTTTCGGTTCAGAGTTCCCCAAAATTTTTTCCACAATGAGAACCATACCCAAAATTTTTTTCCTCAAAAGACCCCATTTGAGGAAAAAAAACGTTGCCTGTAAGACCTCCGACCAGTTGGGGGGGTAAATCCGAAATTTGGGGGGAGGGAGTCGAAAAAAGTCGAAATTTTTCCCAAAAAAAGCTAAAAAACAAACACTTGTTGCAAATTTTTTTAACTTTTTCCATACTGGGGGGGGGAGGTTGGGTATATGGTTCGCTAATTGGGGGGTCCCCAACCCCCCGCCCAAGTACAGGTATGCAATCCCCCCCCCCTCAAACTCGGAAAAATTGGAAAAAATTAGGTAAAAAGTGGCTTTTTTATACGGGTTTTTCGACCCTACCCTCCCCAAAATTTTGAAATGTTGGGACCTCCACCTCAAAATTTTGGGTTTACCCTTCCCCCAACTGGTCGGACCTCCTACAGGTATGGGAAAGGCGGGTTGACCAAGTTGGGGGTGGGGGTCCCCCCCAACCTCCCCCCTATTACAGGCAAGTAAAAACATAACTAAGATACTTTCAGTTTGAACCGCATTAATTTGCATAAAAATTGCGTCTGCTCTATTTTCTCTAACCACGTCAGTGAGGTAACAAAAACTGATCTAGAAAACGGTTTCTACGATCCGAAAAAAAAATCGAATGCTTCGAAAATTCAGATATTCTTATAGACTTTGTCATGAAGATTTTCCTGTACTTTTCGGCTTCCTTCCTAACAACTATTAGAGATTAAATTAGGATATCTTGTCTCTAATTGCTTTCTCCTGTAAAAGCCTGGGTCGACTCGAAAGTCGCGTTGCATAAACTTTTGGTCGAAAAATTGTGCCAAAAATGTCAATTTTTTCTGTTTGACTTTGAATCAAACACCAAAAATATAAGTTTCGGCTCTCAATCCAACTAAATGAACGGAGGAGAAGTTAATAATTCTATCCTTTCACCAGTCATAGATAATCTCAAAGTCTGTTGGGATAATATAAATTAGGGCTGTTTCGAGTACTCGAACTCGATTAAAACTCGACAATTTTGGCAACTCGAACTTGAAAACTTGGAAATTTAAAACTCGAACTCGATTTTTTTCAACCATTATTTCGAGTTCTTTTCGAGTTTAAACTTTAAAATATAATCGAATTAAGAAATCCTGCTTAGTGTTTAAGATAAAGATATGTCATAAGTAATATAATTTCCCAAACATTTTATTCATCTAACAAAGCACATTTTTCATTATCCATGAATCAATACTTGAATTTTGTTTCAATCAAATTCAACTTGCAAAACAATAGACCTTCTGCTCAATTGCCTGATAAACCATTTCTTCAAAGCCATCCCAAATAATACTTTTTCTAGGCATTTTATTAATGATGTCAAGTCAAATATTGCTTACATAGATAAAACGTATAATTGGGGTGGTAATACAAAATAATTTATTTGATTAAAAAATACGATCTGCTTCAACCTGCAAGTATGGCACAAATAGTGACTGCATAAAATTCTATACCTAGTAACTATGACATATGCTAAACAGTTCTATGTAGTTCAGTTGTACCAGACCAGGTGCATAATAATATTGACTGGCATTTATGTAACAAAATGAACGCTTATATACAAATCAAAAAAAAAGAATAAGATGCTAGTTAATTAGAAACGTTCAAAAAACACATCAGAAATGATTTTGAGCGATTTTTAAGCAAGTAAGCCAAAAAAGTTGATTCTTCATCATGAGGAAAATTTTTTTGCGGTTTTTACTCAATTGGCAACAAGTTTTCAGCAAAAAAACACTGGATTGGATTGGGTGTAGTGCAGTTAGGCCTGTAGGCAGGGGAGTTTGAGGGCCATGGCCCCCCGAAACGTTCCATGCGTTAAAAAAGGCAATGGTAGGGACCATAGGTTTTTTTCTTCAAGATAAAGTCAAGTCAGAAATGCACAAAAAATTGCTTGGTACATCTAAATAACTATGCAAAAAACTGCTGGAAGCTCCCTCTATTATCTTATCTTAGAATCTAAAAACGAAAAACAAGAAGAATTACAGTCTTATTGCAAGTGTGATCACTTTATGCTATAGGAAATCCCTATTAGAAGAATATTGTTGTCTGATTTATATTTTGAAATTTCGAGCTAAGAAAACCAAAAATCTAACTGTAACAATAAATTCAGAATATTAAACTCAGTCATATTTTGAAAAATTTCGATGATGATTTGGAGGCACTTATGCACTTTATGGCCTATCGATTTTTTTCCAAGTTTTTCTGCGCACAGGTTGTATGGTTTGCACACACTAGGCTTACGCTTAGCCTTAGTCTTAGGCATAGGCTCATACACCCATGTGTAAAAGCTGAAAAAATTCAATGGGCCATAAATGCATAAGTACCTATTTGGATGTCACCCCGTATGAACAGAATACACTGTTACAGTATTATCTGAGTATACGTCAACACCAGACTAACCCATAGGGAGGGGTATGAGGGGGTATTACCCCTACCTAAAGTCCTAAAAAATGATCGCTGGTTGCCTAATTTTGAGAAAAAATGATATGTTTAGTGGACATTTAGCTACACTACCCCCGCAAATTTTCAACTTTACCCCTACATAGAAAATCTGACCTCGGAGACCTCTGGTCAACAACTTACCAAAATTGTTCGAAAACAAAATTTTAAACATATTTTTCGGGTTAATCAAGGTTGCTGAAAATCTAATGTCAAAAATGTCATTTGACCCCAAGATCA